>CAUYRH010095555.1:0-48218 GCA_963574655.1 Perodicticus potto | reverse complement strand
CATCACAGCTCACAGCAACCTCCAATTCCTGGGCTCAAGCGAGTCTCCTGCCTCCGCCTCCCAAGTAGCTGGGACTACAGGCGCCCGCCACAACACCCGGCCATTTTTTGGTTGCAGCCATCATTGTTGTTTGGCGGGCCCACGCTGGATTCGAACCCACCAGCTCAGGTGTACGTGGCTGGCGGCTTAGCCGCTTGAGCTGCAGGCGTTGAGCTTGGGAAGACTTTTTAAAGTGTTTATTCACACAGAGAACTCTTTAGACTGGGTATGTATTTTTTAAAAGCATCACTTAGATTGCTGTGAACAGGAAAAATGGATAACATTCATATCCAGTTATGGTCTTCGCAGAGTTGAATTGTTTTTTTTTTTTTTTTTTTTTTAAGAAAAAGACATAATATCTTAATAAATCACCATGAAAGCAAATATGTGTTCTACTTATATGAAATGTAGTTTTAAGCTTTTAAAGTTTGACTTTTAGAATTTTCATAGTTAAGTCATTCCTCTGTGATGTAACTGTTTTAACAGCTGTTTTTCAGGTCTGAAAAGCCGGCTGTTCCCTGATGCCGTGGGGCTGCAGCGTGCCAGGGAGCCTGGTGTGCTTGTAAACCAGGATGCCACACAGACTGTGCACGTGAAGCATCCGAAGACATGATTTAGTACTCTTTTTAGACGTTCAAAATTACAATTTTTTTCTTTAAACATACTTGAAATTCACAAAGAACTTTTATGTTTTATGTTCTTTGATGTTGAATTTATAAAACATAGTAAAAGAAAAGCTATAATTCTAAGTACTGTAGGCAATGGTAGAGAAAGTTTACTGTCCATTTAAGACACTGGCTGCATATTACATATATTTGTTTACTTGCTTTAAACGTGTCTCCCTCTGCCGCCCTGGCTAGCCTGCAGCAGCAGCATAGCTCACTAGGCACAACAATCCTCCTGCCTCAGCTGCCTAGGCAGCCAGGACTATACGCAACCACCACAATGCCTGGCTAGTTTTTCTATTTTTATTTATTTATTTATTTATCTTTTAAAAAAATGTTTTTTTTGAAACAGAGTCTCACTTTGTTGCCCTCAGTAGAGTGCCGTGGCATCACAGCTCACAGCAACCTCCAGCTCTTGGGCTTAGGTGATTGTCTCACCTCAGCCTCCCAAGTATCTGGGACCACAGGTGCCTGCCACAACACCCAGCTATGTTTTTGTTATAGTTTGGCCGGGGCAGGGTTTGAACCCACCACCCTCGGTACATGGGGCCAGCGCCCTACTCACTGAGCCACAGGCACTGCCCTATTTTTCTATTTTTAGTAGAGATGAGAGTCTTGCTCTTGCTCAGGCTGGTCTTGAACTCTTGAGCTTGATGCAGGACAAGGCGGCCCTAGGACCTGCTGCCTTATCCCTGGCGGTGCTGATGCTGTGGCGGGTGGAGGAACTAGCTTGCTGGAAGGGCCGGACACCTGCGGGGGAGACACTGGCACCTTGCTGTCTCCTCCTCCTGCTCTTCCGGCTAGTCCATTTCATGGATGGCGCCTTGCTGTCTCCTCCTCAAGCACATCTGACTGGCCAATGTCATGTCAGTTTCCAGGGCCTGGGTCTTCACTGGACAGCTGGCTGTAACTGACGCAGAAGTTACATGCCCTAAGAAGTTCCGGCAAAACAACACTTGGACTATATAAACCCCTGAGCAGAGAGCTCAGATGCAGACCTCGGTTGGACCTCGGAGAGGGAACAGGAGGGCTTGTTCCCCTCCAACGCAGACCTCGGCTGGACTTCGGAGAGGGAGCTTGTTCCACTCCTGGCTCCTCTCTGCCTGGAGGTTTGGTTTTTCTTGTAGTTGTTGTAAATAAATCCTGACTTGCCACTATTCCTGTGGTCCGTAGATTCCTTCTTTGAATCACGGAGACCAAGAACCTGAAATTCCGGCATCAAGCTCAAGTGATCCACCTGCCTCTGCCTCCCAGAGTGCTAAGATTACAGGCATGAGCCATGGTACCTGGCCTACAGATATATTTTTAAAATATGTATAACATAGCTTTCTAAAAGCTTTTTGGGTTTAGATAATCCATTTCATCAACAGGTTTTAGATTCTATTCTAATCCTTAAACATTTGGTAACCCATTATTGTATCTCTGTCATTTTTAAACTTAGAAGAAGCCAAACAAAGTACTGTCCTAAAACAACTTAAGACAAGCACACAGAAGTAAAGAAAGCTTCCGTGGCGGCTCTACAGAGCAGCTACAGTGCCTCAGACTGCTTGTCCTAAGAAACCACACCTGGAACCAGTCATATGGATGAACTAGTGGTGTTCCTCTCCCTGCAGATAAAATTGGTTTCTTATAAACTGTGCATTTAAAAATAAATTAAAAAGTAAACAAATGTAACCATCTTTAATCCAAGCACACGGGCTTGCTTCGGCAGCACAGATTCCAGCTCCATGGAGGATGTGAACCTGGGACCCACTGACAGCTGACGGGGGATCTGGGAGTACCTTGAAACTGATGCAAATCATCTTCGCAGGAGGAGAATTTGGGAGGAAGACAAGTGGTCACAGCTCTCAGTGTCTTAAGCTGATCTGTGGTTCCTAAATATCTAAGAATCCGAGGCTTAAAGGGTTCCCCAGCCCCATATGCCAGGGTCTGTCCAGCAACAGACAAACACTAACATATCGGCAGTTTCTCTCTCGTTACTCGTGGACACCAAAGACTACTTGAATGTAGCACTTACCACCCGCACTGTCGTTATTTACATGTCTGTCACCTCCACTGGACAATGTATTCCTTAAGAGCATGGACAGAAACTTTGAGTTCCAAGTGATAAGGTCAGCAGGTACACAGTAAGCCTCTGTGACGTTATCACCCAGCATTATTATTAGCTTGCGAGTCTGTTGTTCTTGTCAAACATGTACTCCAGGTCAGGAGCGCAGTGGCTCACACCTGTAATCTCAGCCCTCTGGGAGGCTGAGGCGTGAGGATTCCCTTGAGCTCAGGAGTTCAAGACCAGCCTGAGCAAGAGCATGCCCCCGTCTCTACTAAAAAGAGAAAATTTAACCGGGCATGGTGATAGGTGGTAGGTGCCTGTAGTCCTAGTTACTCAGGAGGCTGAGGCATAAGGATTTATTATTATCATTATTATTAATTTTTGGTTTTGAGACAGAGTCTCACCATGTCACCCTTGGTAGAGTGCCGTGGTGTCACAGTTCACAGCAACCTCAAACTCTTGTGCTTAAGTGATTCTCTTGCCTCAGCCTCCCAAGTAGCTGGGTATACAGGTGCCCGCCACCACGCCCACCTATTTTTCTGTTATAGTTGTCACTGTTATTTAGCAGGTCCAGGTCGGGTTCAAACCCACCAACCCTGGTGTAGGTGGCCGGCGCCCTAACCACTGAGCTACAGGTGCAGAGCCAGCATAAGGATTTCTTAGGACCAAGAGTTTGAGGTTGCTGTGAACTATGACACCATGGCACTCTGCCTAAGGCGACAGAGTGGAACTCTTTGTCTCAAAAAATAAACAAATACATACATACATAAACTTGAAAAAAATTAATTCATTAAAACAAAAGCAAACACACACATGCTCCACTGGGACAAGGACTGTCTTATCTCTGCATTCTACAAAGCTGCAGCACGGTGTGGGCTTTGAAGGGACTGCTGGACCAAGCTGATCCGTCTCTGCCTAGACAGGCTATACTTCCTCTTGGCTACCAGCTTGCTTAGCTTCACGCTGACCACACTTGTCTTTAAAATCAGCCCAGAGACCCAGCAATGCAGTCGCTTCCCAGCTGTCTGTGAGAGGGTCACCGTGTTTCAGCTGTGTTTTGCTGAGTTCTTGCAGCATTTTTCCTGCCCACCTCAGCTCCTCCACTCTTGCTTCAAGTCCTTGTGTAGACAGCTGCTAAACCAGCCTGCTGACTGATTCTCCTCACATACGGAACCCCATCCTGCAGACTTCTCAACATCCTCCCTCCAGAGCTCCAGAAGAAATCCCACAGGTCTTGATGAAGATGGTGCCTGGGCATTTGATGGCTGCTGTGGAACGTTTTATTTGTCTCTGCTTTCCAAAATTAGTCCCTATTTGTTTCCTTACTTTCATGCTTAAAAAAGAGTACTTAAAATGTTACAATAGTTTCATCCCAAAGATGTTTAAGACATGTATGTATAGCCTATTACTTTTTCTGTTTTTCAAATTAGTTGACAAATGTTTATTTTAAAATTTATAACTGAAGGTAAAAGTAAAGCAGTTGCTATAGGAAGAATAAATGTACCAGCACCTGTAAAAACAACTCCAATTCTTTTTCCTCTAAAAAGCAATAGTTAATGTGAAAGATTTGTTTCTTCTTATGCCAGGTTCCAGCTGCTTCACTTTGTTTAAAACTGACTTCAAAGTTTAAACACTGTCCTGTCCCAACAAATAACCTCCCCTAGATGGAATTATCTCAAGTACTGTCCTCAGCGCTCTGAATACCACACCTGCAGCCTTTTAATTCAACATTTTATAAACTTTCCAAAGGGAGACAATAGATTTTTTTCCTGTTCCTTAACTTATGCCTTTTGGAGAGTTGAGTTTAGTATAAGAAGGGAGTTCTATGCCTGGGGTGAATTTATAGATATTGTAGAAGAATTAAAAATTGGCATTAATATTGCTACTGTGCAGATTATTACGCAAGAAAGAAATCATAAGGAAATGAAAAAATCTGAATAGCTCCAAGTTAAAAACTTTTAAAGTAAAAATCATACCTGTAAATGCAGATGTGAGGTGCAGATTGGGCTCTATTTGTGTCCGATCCATATCACCCGGCGAAGCTATGTCAAAAAAAATGTTTTTTCAGAAGATAATCAGTTAAGCACAGATATACTCATAATTCATTTCTATTCACTAAAAATCACACAAACGAAATATACTCCACAGTTACTCTCATAAAACCAGGTAAAACAAAGCCTGATCAGAGTCCTTAAAGTAAAGAAGTTAAACAGCAGAATTTTAATGACTGTCAACAGAAAAATACTTTACTTAGTGGATGGTTATCTTTATGCATCAGAGATGAGAGAAAGGGGGAAGCAAAGGATCATGAGAGGATTTGCAATTTGTACCGAATAGCAGAAACACATGGGTCATTTCTGCTAAGGTTAAAAGTTTTCACAGGTTCTCTTACTTAAGAATTTAATCGTTACAAAAAGCGGTGCACAATCTCCCTGGTCCCCGGGCCAGACTGGGGTCTGCTGCCCAACACGACCTGTGGGAACAGCCGATGGAGCTGCAGGAAGCACAAAAAGGCAGTACCCTGTTAAACCAAAGCAGATTTTAATAGGAGCACAGGTTGTGGGAAAATCATTTTTATGGCCAGAGAATTAGTAAGTAGAGAAAAGTTAAATAACGGAAGAGAGGAGTCTGTGACAGACACAGATGTCAAGCCAACAAGATTCCTGGGATCCGAGGGCGCGGGCCTGTGCTCGGAAACACAGTCAGTCCATAACCAGCAGTAAGTGTTATTCCAAACAAATTCTTGGGGTGCGGTGATATGAAAACATTCGCAATACAGTATAATCTGTGTCTCTTTTCTAATTTTCTCCAAGATAAAAATCAGTCATTTCTCAAGCTGCTTTTTTTCACAAAAATTTCAGATGGATTTCACAAGGTGATAAGACATTTCAATGACCAAGAGTGTAAGCATCACACATTTCATTACACCAAACACTACATTGTCTCTGGAGATGTTCATGTTAAATTATTGTAGTTAAACTGTAGAAGACTTATTAAAAAATTAATGGATGCAATGAAGAAAAATTAAAGCTAAAAATATTAATTTTAGAGGAAAATACAGTTTTATGGACATGACACTGTACACAAATACAACTATCTGTATATGTGAAATCCACAAATAGACCAAGAATAAATATCCAATTTTGATATAGTTTAAAAAAAAATCTTTAAACGCATTAAAAGTGCTTACTCTGACCTTAACTATTGAATGCGCTCTCTGTTCACTTCCGCCCTACGTTTCCAAGAGGGAGGGAAGAAGTCATTCGCGCTTGGTCTCCAGCTTACGAGAGCGGCCTTTCAGGTCAGGCGCAGAGCATCCGGCACAAACATGAGTCAAAGGTGTGAAGGCCGCCTCACAGGGCCTCTGCACTGAAGAACCATTTGTTTGTAGCAAGTAATGAGAGTAATACCCACATAACTGGGTTGATACAGGATTTTAGCAGAGTTTGTCACATATGGGAAGTGTATATACATGGTAATGACTACATATTGTTTTGCTGTTATTATAAACTAAAACTCTCCTCAACCAACTCAGGGAGAATTTTGATTTCTACAAAAGATATTTCCTAACAATTAAAAAAAAAAGCCACTTTCTCAGACTATTTGTAACTTATTCAACTAGGAGCTTCCTAATTCTCACTTGCTGGATGGGGTTATTGGGAGGGTAAGGATCAAAGTTGCAAACACAACCTAAAAACTGCTTGTCAAGATTGTAGAGTCTTACATTTCCTCATCATACTGGCTTGAAATTGAAAAAAACATGATACTTACTGGTCTTTAAGCCAAAGGATGATAAGAGAAATTTTCAAATTATTTGATTTATAAATTTCTGTGGAAATTCTGAGTGGGTGATACTGACTAGAAACTGAGTCATACGTTACCTATGAATATAGTTTAGATGTTAGTGTTTGTTTAACTGTTTGAAGATAACACAAAATAAAGAATAAGTGATCTCAGCTTTGGAAATAAGAGTCCTAGCCTGGGAACACACAAGCGCTACTGAACAAAGTGCTGGGACTGAGCTGCTCGTGTGCTCCACGCTTCCTCCAAACACTCCCCTTATCTCAGTATGTCAGCTTTTCATTTTTGATTTTAAATAATCATTCAAAATCTTGTGGTTATAAGGTGCCAACTGAAAGTAAGCCATGTTATAGTTTGTGCACAAGCTTTTCAAATACTGTATCTAAAAGGAAAGAAATTTGAGCTGCATAATGACTATACTCTTATATTTAAAAAACATTTACTTTTGGCTTGAAAGTTTATTTCTGCTCTTTAATGCTATCTTAAGTAATAATCACTGGTATAGCAACACTTAAATCTATAAATCTTCATAACATTACTTTAAATAAATTCTTTACAAATTATCTAAGAAAGCTGTATAGTACTACAGGGCTGTTAACTGTAAAACAAGGCTACAAAGATGAAGGTCCCCCAAAATATGAGTTTTTAAACCCACATAACAAAACATAATTATTTTTTGAGACACAGTCTCACTTTGCCACCCTTAGTTAGAGTGCTGTGGCATCACAGCTCACAGCAACCTCAAACTCGGGCTGAAGCGATTCTCTTGCCTCAAACTCCTAAGTAGCTGGGAATATAGGTGCCTTCCACAACGCCCAGCTAGTTTTAGAGATGAAGTCTTGCTCTGGCTCAAGCTGGTCTTGAACCTGTGAGCTCAGGCAATCCACCCACCTCGGCCTCCCTAGAGTGCTAGGATTACAGGTGTGAGCCACAGCACCCAGCCCAAAACATAAATTTTTAAATGGGTTATGTCCAGAATTTAAAACAAAATCTGGCTGTGGCTCATGCCTGTAATCCTAGCACTCTGGGAGGCCAAGACAGATGGATTGCTTGAGCTCACAAGTTCGAGACCAGCCTGAGCAAGCGTGAGACCGCATCTCTACTAAAAATAGAAAAACTGAGGCAAGAGGATCTCTTGAACCCAAGAGTTGGAGTTTGCTATGAGCAATGATGCCACGGCACTCTACCCAGGGCGATAGCTTGAGACTCTGTCTCAAAAAAATATTAATAAATAAAATAATAAAATAAATAAATACATAAAACAAAATCTAATAAGGATATATCTAAAATTGGTAACATTCAGGGTAGCTGCATCTTTATACTGAGTTTGCTGGAAAAAAAAAAAACCAAGGATATTATTAACTTATTTGAAAATATATAAAAACAAGTCAGCAGATTATAAACAAATAATCTGGCCAGATCTTCCAAACTGAGTTACTCACTGGTTACATTATCTAGTAGGTATACGGACTTTTTCAAATAATAGCATTTTCAGAAACAGGATCTTGGCAACATCAAAGTGTATACCCAACTGCCAAGAAGTTGATTATTAATTAAGAAAACAAATGACCCAGCTATCCTGAATGCAGAAGATAATTTATTTGAAATACATAACATTTAACTATTAAAGCTAGTTAAAGGCATTTGAGTACTTGAACATAGTCCTGTGTGGTTACAACAGAGCGTGCCTGCCTTTCAGGGACATTCCAGCATTAAAACTGTGCTGAGAACAGAGTAAGTAGACAATTTTATCTGCAATGCGCTTCCTGTTGGTTGAATAGACTATGAAACAGCTACTAAAACACATTTCTCTCAGATAATTCTTTATAAAAGCATGACATATTGGTTTAAAAGCTAAAGGAATCTTACAAATTACAATAGGTCTGCTTTGCGAAAAACCCAAGTGTGTCCCCTGATTTCATTTACGGGATGTACAAACTAAGCCACCAGCGGAGGCTGTAGGAGGTCAGAATAGTGGCTTTGTGCTGGTGGGAGGGCTGGAACTGCAGCTAAAAGCAAACTGAGGGTCTTTGGAGGTGCTGGCTGTGTTCTGTTTCTTGATCGGAGTGCTGCTCGTACAAGCGTGCCCCATTATTAGAATTCTTTGAGGTGTATGATGATGACATGTACTTTTCTGTATGTATATCATTCTTCCAGAAAAAGTTAAAATTATAGCTGAGTTTCAGCAATTAAAAGGTGATAATTTTGTAGTTTTAAACTTTTTTCCAAAAGACGAAATAGCCAAGTTATTAACCTTTCTAGGTAACTTTAGCATCAAGAGAATAGTTAACTGCTGACTACAAAGATGAATTCCTATCTGTTATTTTTCTTAAAACCTTGAAATACCAGTAAGCTGAAATTATTAGGAAGTAGAAGGTAACTTTTTGTTAATGTTGCTCTAGTTTAACTCTCAAAAGGCTCACTACCTAGGGAACTTTATGATTATTAGTCATTTGCCTTAAATGAAAGGACAAACTCTAATCCAATTTTAACTAATCTTGAAAGCATTTCTAAAATCTCAATACGTTATATACTGCACATTTAATTCGTTTCTTGATAGAAAAATGTTTGCTGTTTCAGTTTATGTCTGTAAAGTAATAATATCATAATTACACTTAAACTTGACAGTAACGCCTACGATTCTAATTCAACTATAATACACAGACTGTTAGCAGTCACTATTACAACATTCTTTTTTTTTTTTTTTAAATTATAGTTTTTATTGTTGTTGTTGTAGTTTGGCCAGGGCTGGGTTTGAACCCGCCACCCTCGGTATATGGGTATGGCGCCCCACTCACTGAGCCATAGGAGCCGCCCTATTACAACATTCTTATAAATGATATTCAATAACTACACCAAAGCTGAAGGTAAAGTAACTCCCTATTTACTAAACCGTCTGAAGCTAAGTGGCTCCATAAACTACACACAGAAAATTGAGATGGAAATCCATCTAAAATATGAAGACTTCTCTCAAATTATGGCTTGTAATCATCACTAAAAATACAATCTATTATCTCTGTAGCCTTACGGTGGGTTTTGCCATATCTAGCTATTCCTAACTCAATTGGGAAGCAAAAATTAAATGTGACATAGTGGCCAGTTCACTTCCCCTAGGCTAGACCTGGTAACTTTTGAAAGAGTAGAAGAATGAAAAATGAGCTTTCAAATACAGGAAGCCACTAGAAATTAAGAACAACACCATTCTATATGCTAAAGTAAGCGCTTTAAAGATTTTCTGTTGAATAGTAAGTTTCAGAGCAAAGGGGAGGGAAGGAGGGGGGGTTTCTGCTCACTGTCATGTGTACAGACATGTGGGAATGTGGGAATAGGGGCCAGTCCAAGTTCTCCGTTACCATTACTGGGGGTAATAGTTCCAAGCTGTGCGGCACAGCTGTACTGGCCCTGCCAGCAAGGCTAGCACAGCAGTGCTTTGATAGCATGGGGCCCCGAAGTATCAGGATATAGAGAAGGCAGCAGTTGTTGGCTGTGAAAACAGTCTGATACAAACCAGATGGGAACTTACTAGCTGGGTACCACAAAGGAAAACAATTGGCTCATTCAACAAAGTCAGGCCCCTGCCCCAGAGAATTCACAGAAGACAATAACAGTCACCCAGAGTTGACACAAACAAGAAACAGCCATGTGGTTACAGTTTAAAGAATTGTTTTTCCTTAGACTAAACAAAGTTTTGATTTCCAATTCTCGTATTCATTAATTGTAGTTTGGTGTTCAGGCCCTTTGGCCAAAGACGTATATTTCATTTACAGAACATATGCTTTGGTGACAACAAGAGAAATATATAGGGACCTAGAAACTAATTTTGCCCTGCGTCCTGTAAAGTATTTCGAACATAGGATAAGCTATTTCAGGAAACTGGCAAATTTAGAAAACTGACTGATCATGCTGCCACAGTAATTAGAAAATATCCAACATACTATTTGGACTTAAGTCCAGATTTATGTGAATGTAGGCAGAATAACAAAAAAGGCAATCAATCATCATAAGGCTTCCAACAGAACCACATTTCTACCCAAGCATTCACGGGGGAAAAGTACTGTGTTTTCCGTAACTTAAGTGAAAGAGGCTCGTCATACAAAAAAGTGCCCATCTACTCTGACAAGTATAACAAAGATCAACAATTAGATTTTAAAGCACTTTTTGGCAATAACATTTCACTTACAGACCTTTATTGGTATGTAATGTATTCCACGACAGAATAACTTGTATTACTATTTTAGTAATAAGTAAACAGCATTCTAACTTAAAATAATTCATAATTAATTTCATTTTTGCTATTGGAAACCCCAGCACAACTTTGGCTTCTTAATTTACTCCCCTTCAAAAATATACCCCAGAGGCAGTGCCCATGGCTCAGTGGGTAGGGCACTAGCCACATACACCCAGGCTGGTGGGTTCGAACCCAGCCCAAGGCCACCTAAACAACAATGACAACTGCAACAAAAAAATAGCCAAGCATTATGGTGGGCACCTATAGTTCCAGCTACTTGGGAGGCTGAGGCAAAAGAATCACTTAAGCCCAAGAGTTTGAGGTTGCTGTAAACTGTGATGCCACGGCACTTTACTGAAGGGCAACGTAGTAAGAATCTGTCTCAAAAAAACCCAAAATACACCCCAAAAAGTCTTAAATTTATAATCATCAGTCTTAGGTCATGGATAAGGAGCCCAGGAAGAAACTCTGAAAATAATGAGATAAATTTACAAAGAATTTGTCAAGCACTTATTGAAAAATATAATTCAGTGATCCTATTTTATTTTGCTTTTACAATAAAAAATAATAATTCGATTTCTTAAAGGAAAAAGACATATACCTGTGGACTTGTGAAAATGATTGTGGTACAAGAGACATAACTTGGGTCTCCCAATTTACAGTTGCTGCGTTACTCAGATTATTCCCACTGGCAGTTCCCATCCTAAAAGCTATGGCTGAACATTCAAAAACACCTTTCCTGTTCCATTAGCTCTTTCATCTCATGCACAGTAATTCTGAAATAAGCCAGAGAAACAGAAGTGGAGCAACAATTTAGTGTGGAGGTTTATGCCATCTTAAGTATTTCCAGCCATAGGTATGTCAGCCCTGTACTGTGCTGCGCACATATATATGTATGTGTGAGACAGAGTCTCACTTTACCACCCTCGGTAGAGTGCCGTGGCGTCACAGCTCACAGCAATCTCCAACTCCTGGGCTTAGGCGATTCTCCTGCCTCAGCCTCCTGAGTAGCTGGGACTATAGGCACCTGCCACAATGCCCGGCTATTTTTTTATTGCAGTTTGGCCGGGGCCAGGTTCGAACCCACCACCCTCGGTATATAGGGCTGGTGCCCTACCCCCTGAGCCACAGGTGCTGCCCTCATTAAAAGTTTTTCTCAACACATGAAGTTAACTCCAGCAAGGCAATTAAAAAAGGTGGTTTGCCCAGGATTTATTAGTAAATGTATTTCTTAGACCTTTGGATAATTCATGAAAAAAATGGAGTTGGTTTCATTTCTATTATTAGACATATCAATAATTGTTTATACACATATACATCTTTAGAAATTGTCCATTTCAACTTTTATGAGGTGTATATTAAATATGACTTAATGGATGGCATAAATTTAAGGAAAACGTTTAACACGTCTTTTCTGATCTTATAAATGGTTCTGAATACAATTTTAGAGAAGGCAAGGGCCAGATCATAGCAAATCTTTTAGGTCACAGTCTGGATTTTATTCTGGTACAAAAAAGTCATTGGTGGGTTTGAGCAGGGAGTCATGTGATCTGATTCATATTTTGAAAGATTATTCTGGCTCTGGGAGAATAGACAATAGGAGACCAGGAAGGAGAAAAGGAATTTCAGCTAAGACCCTTATTAGGATGACACTAAGATTAAAAATATTATGCTTAAAAAATCAACTGCACAACTACAGAAGGTAGGAAATTCAGCTGGATACTAGGTTGCTGACAAATCTTAGCCAGCTTTATTAAAATACTGAAAACACCACCAGGCAGCAGTTTTAACACCTTCTCTGAAGACTGAGAGGGTCAGAACAGTGAGGTTATTTAACCTCTTTGAGCCTTAAGTCTTCTTATCTATACAACAACTACCATAAAAAAACCTTAACAGAGGTCAAGGAAATGAAAAAGTTATTCGAGGAGCTTCAAAATAGAGTAGAATCCCTCAGTAATAGGGTTGACCAGGCAGAAGAAAGGATCTCTGAAATTGAAGACAAAGCCTTTGAACATTCTCAAACTCTCACAGAGGCAGACAAATGGAGAGGAAAAACTCATCATTCCCTGAGAGGGCTGTGGGATCACTGCAAAAGATCAAACATTTGTCTTACAGGAATTCCTGAAGGAGAAGAAGATGGTCCCAAAGGTACAGATGCTCCACTCCAAGAGATTATGGAGGTGAATTTCCCAAACATTGCAGATGCTGTCTACTATTCAGATAGCTGATAGTTTCAGAACCCCAACAAGACTCAATCCAAATAAAGCATCTCCTAGACACACTGTGATTAACTTTGCCAAAATTAAGATGAATGAGAAAATTCTGCAAGCAGCCAGATGTAAGAAAAGCATCACCTACAGAGGGAGAAATATCAGAATGACTGCAGATCTCTCAGCCGAAACCTTTCAAGCCAGAAGAAGATGGTCATCAACCTTTAATCTCCTAAAACAAAACAACTTTCAGCTCAGGATCCTGTATCCAGCTAAACTGAGTTTCATTTGTGATGGAGAAATCAAAAGTTTAATGACATGCATGTGTTGTAGAAATTTTCCATAACTAAACCAGCTCTCCAGGATATTCTCAGACCCGTCCTCCACAATGATGAGCACAATGCTCTACCTCCAAAGTAAACTCACCCAGAAATTTTTGAACAAACCCCAACTTCCACAGTAATGAAAGGCCTAAAAATATCCACTGGACATTTGAAAAACATGACACCCAAAACACTACCATGGGCTCAACGCCTGTAGCTCAAGCAGCTAGGTAGCCAGTCACATACACTGGAGTTGGCGGGTTCGAACCAAGCTTGGGCCTGCCAAACAATGACAACTACAATGAAAAATAGCCGGGTGTTGTGGCGAGCACCTGTAGTCCCAGCTACGTTGGAGGCTGAGGCAAGGGAATGCTTAAACCCAATAGTTGGAGGTAGCTGTGAACTGTGACACCACGGCATTCTACCCAGGGCAACAGCTTGAGACTATGTCTCAAAAAAAAAAACTGAAACACTACCATATACTTATCAATTCTCTCAATAACGTGAATAGGGCTTGGCACTCATAGCACAGTGGTTATGGTGCCAGCCACATACACTGAGGCTGGTAGGTTTGAACCCGTCTCAGGCCAGCTAAGCAACAATGGTAAATGCAACAGAAAAATAACTGGGCATTGTGATGGGCACCTGTAAACCCAGCTATTTGGGAGGCTGAGGCAAGAGAATCGCTTAAGCCCAAGAATTGGAAGTTGCTGGCTCGGCGCCTGTGGTTCAAGTGGCTAAGGCGCCAGCCACATACACCTGAGCTGGTAGGTTTGAATCCAACCCAGGCCCGCCAAACAACAATGATGGCTGCAACCAAAAAAATGGCCAGGCGTTGTGGCAGGCGCCTGTAGTCCCAGCTACTTGGGAGGTGGAGGCAGGAGACTCACTTGAGCCCAGGAGTTGGAGGTTGCTGTGAGCTATGATGCCATAGCACTGTACCCTGGGTGACAGCTTGAGGCTCTGTCTCAAAAAAAAAAAAAAAAAGAATTGGAGACGCCACAGCACTCTACCTAGGGTGACATAGTGAGGTTCTGTCTCAAAAAAGAAAAAAAAGGGAGGATGGGTGGAGGGAGAGTAATTGGTGGGACCACACCTACAGTGCATCTTACAAGGGTACATGTGAAATTTACTAGGTGTAGAATATAAATGTCTTAACTCAGTAACTAAGAAAATGCCATGAAGGCTATGTTAACCAGTTTGATGAAAACATTTCAAATTGTATACAAAACCACCACATTGTACGCCATGATTTAATAAAAAAATAAAATAAAATAGCCAGGCGTTGTGGCGGGCGTCCATAGTCCCAGCTACTCGGGAGGCTGA
This sequence comes from Perodicticus potto, assembly GCA_963574655.1. Taxonomy (NCBI): domain Eukaryota; kingdom Metazoa; phylum Chordata; class Mammalia; order Primates; family Lorisidae; genus Perodicticus; species Perodicticus potto. The sequence continues at coordinate 33,576 of CAUYRH010095555.1, read as the reverse complement.
GGCAAGAGAATCGCCTAAGCCCAGGAGTTGAAGGTTGCTGTGAGCTGTGTAATGCCATGGCACTCTACTGAGGGTGATAAAGTGAGACTCTGTCTCTACAAAAAAATAAATAAATAAAATAATCATAATAATAATCATGTGAATGGTTTAAATTGTCCTCTAAACAAGCGTAGGTTGGCTGACTGTTTCTATAAACTCAGACTGGAGATCTGCTGTATACAAGAATCTCATCTTGGGATAGACTCTTGTATAGACTCAAGTGGAAGGTTGGACATCTGTAATACAAGCAAATGGAAATAAGAAAAAAGCCAGGATTGCAATTTTATTTGCAGATACAAATGGCTTCAAATCAACAAAGAAAGAAAGATAAGAATAGTTACTACATATTGGTCAAGGGAAACACCCAACATGAAGAGATTTCGATAATTAGCATTTATGAACCCTACCAGAATGCTCCTCAATTTATAAAGCAAACCCTAATGCAGGCATCCTCAAACTTTTTAAACAGGGGGCCAATTCACTGTCCCTCAGACCACTGGAGGGCCAGACTATAGTTAAAAAAAAAAACAAAAAAACTATGAACAAATTCCTATGCACACTGCACATATCTTATTTTGAAGTAAAAAACAAAATGGGAACAAATACAATTCACACCAATGCATTGGCCCACAGGCCATAGTTTGAGGACCCCTGCCCTAACGGATATGAACAACTTGGAATCTTCCTGCTCTATAAGAGTTGGAGATTTTTGCAACCCTTTGACAGTTTTGGATTGATCCTCCAAGAAGAAAGTAAACAAAGAAATATTAGACTTAAACTTGACCCTAGAACAAATGAACTTAATAGACATCTATAGAACATTTCATCCTAAAAAACTGAATATACATTCTTCTCATCAGACTATGGATCATCCTCCAAAATTAATCATAACTTAGGACACAAGTCTAACCTCAGCAAATTTAAAAAAATAGAAATTATTCCTTGTATCATCTTGGACCACCATGGAAGAAAAGTTGAACTCAACAGCAACAGGAATCTTCATACTCAAAGTTATGGAAATTAAATAATCTTGGGCTGAATGACAGCTGGGTTAAAGACAAGATCAAGAAGGAAATCACCAAATTTTTGGAACAAAAATGATAAGACACAAATTATCAAAACCTGTGGGATACTGCAAAGGCAGTCATAAGAGGCAATGTAGTGTTGGAAGCCTTCATCAAGAAAACAGAGAGCAAGCCAACAACTTAATGAGCCACCTCAAGCAACTGGAAAAGAAAGAGCATTCCAACCCCAAATCCATCAGATGAAAAAAAATGACCACAATTAGGGCAGAATTAAATGAAATTGAAAACAAAAGAGTCATTCCAAAGATCAACGAAATAAAAAGTTGGGTTAGTGAAAAGATTATTAATTGATAAACCTTTAGCCAAAGTAACCAGAAACAGAAAAGTCAAATCTCTAATATCAATCAGAAATGATAAAGGAGAAATAACAACAGACACTTCAGAAATACAAAAAAATTCTCAATGATTACTACAAAAACTCTATTCTCAGAAATATGAAAATCTGAAGGAAACAGACCAATACCTGGAAGCATGCCACCTTCCTAGAATGAACCAGAAATTTTGAATGACCTATATCAATCACTGAAATAGCATCAACAATATGAAATCTCCCCCAAAAGAAAAGTCTGGGACCAACTGGCTTCACATCAGAATTCTACCAAACCTTTAAAGAGGAACTAGTACATATATTATACAAGAAGGAATACTGGCTCGGTACCCATAGCACAGTGGTTATGGCACCAGCCACAGACACCAAGGGTGGCGGGTTCAAACCCAGCCCAGGCAAGCTAAATAACTGCAAGTACAACAACAAAAATAGCCAGGCAATGTGGCAGGTGCCTGTAGTCCCAGCTACTTGGGAGACTGAGGCAGGAGAATCGCTTGAGCCTAAGAGTTTGAGGTTGCTATGAGCTGTGACACCACAGCACAATACCGAGGGTGACATAGTGAGACTGTGTCTCAAAAAAAAAAAAAAGAAGGAATACTTTCCAACACATTCTATGAAGCAAATATCACCCTGATACCCAAACCAGGAAAGGATTCAACAAAGAAAGAAAATTATAGACCAATATCATTAATGAATACTGATGCAAAAATATTCAGTAAGGTCTTAGCAAACAGAATTCAACAACACATCAAAAAAATTATACACCATGATCAAGTTGGTTTTATTCCAGGGTTACAAGGTTGGTTCAACATACATAAATCTATAAATATAATACATCACAGAAATAAAATAAAAAACAAAGACCATATGATTCTCTCAATCATGCAGAAAAAGCTTTTGATAATATCCAGCATCCTAGCATGATCAGAACACTTAAGAAAAAAGGCTTAGATGGGCCATTTCCTAAATTGATAGAGGTCATTTAGAGCTAACCCACAGCCAATATCATATTGAATGGAGTAGAATTGAAAACATTTCCACTCAGATCAGGAACTAGGCCAGGATGCCCACTATCTCCACTGCTATTCAACATAGTAATAGAAGTCTTAGCCATCACAATCAGGCAAGAGAAGGCAATCAAGGGTGTCCCAATGTGGTCAGAGATTAAACTCTCACTCTTTACAGATGATAGGATCCTATACCTGGAAAATCCCAGGGATGCAACTACAAAAGTCTTAGAAGCGATCAAGGAATACAGCAGTGTCTCAGGCTACAAAATCAATACTTACAAATCAGTACCTTTTCTACATGCCAACAACAGTCAAACTGAAAATACAGTCAAGGACTCTCTTCCATTCACAGTAGTGCCAAAGAAGATGAAATATCTGGGAATTTTCCTTTAAAAGGATGTGAAAGATCTCTATAAAGAGAATTATGAAACTCTGAGAAAAGGAATAGCTGAAGATGTTAACAAATGGAAAAACATACCATGCTCATGGCTGGGAAGAATCAACAATGTTAAAATGTCCATACTACCCAAAGCAATCTACAGATTTAATGTAGTCCCTATTAATGCACCAATGTCATACTTTAAAGAGCTTGAAAAAATAGTGCTTCGTTTTATATGGAATCACAAAAAAACCTTAACTAGCCAATACATTACTCAGAAATAAAAATGAATCAGGAGGTATCACATTATCAGACTTCAGGCTATACTATAAATCTATAGTGACCAAAACAACATGATACTAGCACAAAAACAGATGAACCCAGCTATTTAATCATCATTTGATGTTTGATAAACCTATCAAAAATATTCTGTGGGGGAAAGACTCCCTATTTAACAAATGGTGCTGGGTGAACTGGCTGGCGACCTGTAGAAGAGTGAAACTGGACCCACACCTTTCACCATTAATAAAAATTGATTCTCACTGGACAAAAGATTTAAACTTAAGACATGAAACTATAAAGATACTTGGAGAGAGTGCAGGGAAAACACTTGGAAGAAACCGGCCTGGGAGAATATTTTATGAGGAGGACCCGCCCAGGCAATTGAAGCAACACCAAAAATATATTACTGGGATCTGATCAAACTAAAAAGTTTCTGCACAGCCAAGGGCACAGTAAGTAAAGCAAACAGACAACCTTCAGAATGGGAGAAGATTTTTGCATGTTATGCTTCCAACAAAGGTCTGGAATCCTCAGAGAACTCAAACTAGTCAATAAGGCAAGAGACTTGAACAGAAACTTCTCTGATGCAGACAGGTGCATGGCCTACAAACACATGAAAAAATGCTCATCATCCTTAATCATCAGAGAAATGCAAATCAAAACCACTTTGAGATATCATCTACCTCTAGTAAGATTAGCCCACATTGCAAAAATCCCAAAACTACAGATGCTGGTATGGATGTGGAGAGAAGGGAACACTTCTACACTGCTGATGGGACTGCAAGCTAATAATGACCTTTTTAGAAAGAAGTTTGGAGAATACTCAAGGAACTAAAAGTAGACCTCCATTCAATCCTTCAATTCCTCTACTAGGTATATACCCAGATGATCAAACATCATTTTACAACAAAGACATGTGCACCAAAATGTTTATTGCAGCCCAATTCACAATTGCCAAGACATGGAAAGTGCCCATCAACCCATGAATGGATTAACAAATTGTGGTATATGTATGCCATGGAATACTATGCAGCCATAAAAAAGACGGAGACTTCACATCTTGTATGTTTACCTGGATGGAGCTGGAACATATTCTTCTTAGTAAAGTATGTCAAGAATGGAAAAAAAGTATCCGATGTGCTCAATACTACTATGAAATCAACATATAATCACCTACACATGCCTACAAATGGCAAAACATAATTACAGTCTGGAAAGTAGAAGAGAAGAGAGGGAGAGGGGAGGGGAGGAGGTCGGATATTTGGGGGAATCTCAACTAACGTGTATAATGCAATGGTACATTTCAAAACTATTAAGAAAAGAGTATAACTGTCCTACCACAACAAATGAGTGAGTTGATGAACAATCAGTTTGATGTAAGCCTTTTACATTGCATGTCAAATTAGTACACTGAACCCCATAAATGCATCAATGTATACAGTTAAGATTTAATTAAAAAATATATTTTAACATACTAGTAAGTTTGCTGTGTGGATGAAAGCTACACTATATGAGAGTTCTTTATCAGTTGTGAAGCACCGTGACAAATGTCAGTTTCCCCATTCTAGATTTGAGAAGAGAAAGACACCTCCCATGCTTGGTAATGATTGTGGTCTTTCCTAGAGTAACTCTATGCAAGATATACTGACTATTTAGGGCAGTGTTTTTCAAACTTTTTAATCTCATGGCACACTTGAACCTACAGTTAAACTTTTGTGGCACACTTAAATTATGTTGATCAAAGAAAAGAGTACAAGAAAGAATATACTTATGCTTTGAACTTCTTTTGAAAATAATTTAATGATCCTTAGACATTTTTGCGGCATATCTAAGATCCTCTCATGGCACACCAGTATGTCACGGAATACCAGCTGAAAATCACTGATTTAGAGTATAATCAAACCAATCCAGGAGTTGGAAAAATATTACAGGAGGTTTAGTAAAAAGAATGTACAAGTAGACTTTGGGTTATAATTGCTATCATCAAATATTTAAAAGGTTGTCCTTAATAAAAGAACTGTTTCTAACATTCACTAGTATAGAACTAGAACCGGAAGGTGAGACCTTAGGGAGAGGCATGTGTTAACTCAGAATAAATAGTGCTTTCCACGCATAAAATGTAGAGCACCCTAGGGTGTTCCCTGATACTGTGGGATTACTGCTGGGGCTGACATCCCTTTTGCTGGCCCTCTCTCCTTCCTTGCCTTTAAATCTTAAGAGTGTTGGAGATCTTAAAACTGAGATACTTCCCTTCTCCTTCTATACTCAGGCCTTACGTGGGGGCTCACACCTGTAATCCCAGCACTGTGGGAGGCTGAGGAGGGAGAATTGTTTGAGCTCTGGAGTTCGAGACTTGCCTAAACAAGACTGAGACCCCGACTCACAAAAAAATGAAAAGCCCTGCTGGGCGCCACAGCAAGTCCCTGTAGTCCCAGTGGCTTCGGGAGGCTGAGGCAGCGGGATGCCCACAGCCCAAGTCTCAAGTCGCAGTGAGCTATGATGCCATTGCACTCTGCTCAGGGCATAGGGTGGGACTCTGTCTCAATAACAACAACAAAAACAAACAAATAAAAAATAAGGAAGGAAATAAAAAAAACAAAGTAATTTCATTCTTACCCACAGCTTCTTTTTTTTGAGGCAGGGTCTCACTCTGTCACCCAGGCAGTGGTGTCATCATACGTCCCTGCAACTTTAAACTCTTGGGCTTAAGTGATCCTCCTGCCTCAACCTCCCAAGTAGCAGAGACTACAGGTATACATCATCATGCTCAGCTAAATTTTTTTTTTGAGACAGAGTTTCACTATGTTGCCCTCGGTAGAGTGTCATGGCATCACAGCTCACAGCAAGCTCCAACTCTCGGGTTTAAGCGATTCTCTTGCCTCAGCCTCCCGAGTAGCTGGGACTACAGGCTCCCACCACAACACCCCCCTATTTTTTGTTGCAGTTGTCATTGTTGTTTAGCTGGCCCGGGCCGGGTTTGAACCCACCAGCCTCGGTGTATGTGGCTGGCGCCATAACCACTGTGCTACAGGCACCAAGCCAAGCTCAACTAATTTTTCTTTTTTTTTTCTGTAGAGATGGGGTCTGGCTCTTGCTCAGATAGGTCTTGAACTCTTGGCCTCAGGCAATCCTTCTGCCCTAGCTTCTATAGGACTATAGGTGTGAGCCACTGTGCCAGGCCTGGCTTTTAGTAAGATTTGCACTGTCAGCTCTCAGATGATGTATCCTGCTCAAATATCACATTTGAAGGCATATAATGTTAATTTGTCTTCCATGGTGACATTAATTTTGATCAGTCAAGGTACCATCTGTTATTCCTTTCCCTAATGAACCAACCTTTGTGGAGATACTTTAAGGTCACCCCAATATCCTGCTCCTCATCACAATTTCCCTCTGCATATGGCAGTCACTGATGATTCTTGCCTGACCTAATCTTCACTACGATAGTTACAAAACACTGACTTTCCAACATTAGCAGTCGATTCTTGGTATTCTTCTGAAAACTCTTTTTCTTCATAGCACTGATTGTTGTAAATTTGTTTTCTTATTTTGTTTCTTTTTTAAAATCTGTTGTGCCCATAAGTATATAAGCTCTTTGAACAATGCCTGGAACATATCAGTTACTCAAGAATAAATGAAGGAATGGAAAGAAAGAGAAAGAAAACTATTAACAAAGCCCCACACTAGCTACCTTAATGTATTTGATCCGATATGTATTTACTGGCAACCCCCTACTTAAGGTAGTATGGCAAAGAACAGATGGTGGAAGGCTGAATGGAACAAGGCCACTGTCTCCAAGGAATTTAGAGCCTTACTCTCTAGATTCAGACTGTAAAAAAAAAAAAATCTTAATAGGTATGATAAAAGGGCTAAAAATAAAATGTTTACTAAATGGCATGGGCCCTTAAAAAACACCAGAGGGGACCAAGAATGCTGTTTCTAGGATGGGGAGGCAGTCCTGGATGGCAGGGAAGAAGAACATTCTAAGTGGAGATTCTCAGAGAAGCACAGGGTGGGGCAGGTGCACTGGGAGGAGCTTGGATTTGACCCAAAGCAAATAATACAGTCTAAGTCACAGGGGATGCCAGGTGAGGGGCTGAGAAGGACGAGAATTACTAAGTTATACCGTCACAAGTGACTGTGAGAGTTATCAGACCCATCCGCTCTCATTCTGCTGAGGAGAATAGTGATTCTGTTTATTTCACCTCTGGCCCTTTCTCCCCTTTGTCTTTCCCTTCTCGCCGCCCGAGCTGCATCCCTGACTTCCTGCCCCTCCCTCCCTCCCTCCCTCCGTCCTTCCTCTCCATCTCACTTACCGCCCCCTTTTCCACTCAGAACTACATCTTTCTCTCTCTAATTGTATCTGAGAGAATCAGGTGTACCTGCCCAGTTGGGACTGACCCGCCCAGACAGGGTCAGACTCATGTCCCTCCCAGGAAGGAGGAATGCCGCCAACTGCTGCCCTCTCTGACCCTTCAAATCCCCATCTGCCATAACCCACATGTGGAATTCCTTTCCTGATTCACCCCACCTGAATCCAGGTGGGAATAAAGACCACATTACTCCTACAGAATGGGGGTTCGGTTTTCCTTTTGTTTCTCGCCTTGGAATAATCTTTCATCCTTGGGTAAAAATGAGATGCGATCAAGGCAGATGGAAAGGTTACTTTCATAGGGAAGAAAAGGACAGCTCCATCTTCAAGCCAAAAAGAAAAAAAATCAAAAGATTAATGTAGAGCCCCAAGAAGGTGGAGCTAGAGTAGTCATAAATACCTGTGAAAGAGGAGACTTTGAGAAAACATATATAAAAAGAAAACTGAAGGAATAAAGCTGAGACCAGGGGTGTGGGGGAAAGGACCGGAGTAAGTGCTAGTTGGCAGCTAAGATCAATATGAAAGAAAAGAATTAGTGGGAAAAGACAAAAGTCCAGTTCAAAATCCATACCACACACGACAGTTTGCTAAATGACCATGACTGCATTTTAAATCCAGCAGGAAACAATCAGGATGCACAGCTTATAATAATTGTTGAGCTCTTGAGTTATCAATTTCTCTTTTGCACTTAAGATTAGAGAATTGTTGACAGAAAGCAATAAAATCTTTACATGTTAATAGACGGATTACAGATTAGAAATAACCCTCGTTAATAACCTTTGCTATATTTAGCTGTCCAACATGCAAATTAATGGAGAATTACGTAGATGAATCTATACTGTACATATGTATGAAAGTCTAAAATATGATGCAATATAATCTATTAAATCTCTCTATATATAATGTATATCTTATGTTACATATATCTTAAATATATTCACTGAAGAAAAAAGAATTGTTGAAAGTCAGTTTATCTCCCTACCAGTATACAGAACATAAACCATCTCTAGCTTTTCTTGCCAACATCTTTAAAGCAGTATTTTTCAAAAGATGGGCCTTCCTCTTCTGCACCTAAATCACCAAGGGTACTAGTTTAATATTCATATTCCCAGGGCCTACTGCAGGCAAACAATCAGAGCCTGGAATCTACATTTTAAACAAGTCCTCCAGGATATTTTCATGTCTGTTAAAGTTTGAGCAACAATCCAGTGGTCGGTTCATCCAACAAGTATAGTAAGTCTATATTACTTCTCTGTTCTAATTTATCCTGAATTGAAATAATCAAGTTTCTCTTTTATTTACAGAAAATAAACAAAAAGGGTAAAACTCATTATAGTCTACCTAAGTTTTTTTTTATTTATATAAAACTGGCCTGGCACAGTGGCTCAAGCCTATAATCTAACACTTTGGAAAGCCGAAGCAGGAAGATTACTTCAGCCCAGGAGTTTGAGGTTGCAGTAAGCCGTGATGATACCACTGCATTCTAGTCCAGGCAACAGAGCAAGACCCCATCACCAAAAAAAAAGAAGGCTCAGCGCCTGTGGCTCAACAGGCTAAGGCGCCAGCCACATACACCTGAGCTGATGAGTTCGAATCCAGCCCAGGCCCACCAAACAACAATGATGGCTGCAACCAAAAAACAGCCGGGCGCTGTGGCGGGCACCTGTAGTCCCAGCTACTTGGGAGGCTGAGGCAGGAGACTCGCTTGAGGCCAGGAGTTGGAGGTTGCTGTGAGCTGTGATTCCACAGCACTCTACCCAGGGCTACAGCTTGAGGCTCTATTTCAAAAAAAAAAAAAAGGTATTGTATATAAAACTAAAATTACTAGGAAATTTAAGTAAATGATTATTATGTTGATTAGAGAAATATTATTTCTTGGACTGCAGTTAAATCTATTTGGAGGGCAATCTTGTATAATAAAAATCTTACTGAACTAGAAGATATGACCTTTGGTTCTGTTAAACTGGAGATGGTTCCTCTGTTCCCAAGACTTAAATGTTTGCCTCATTAATATCGAAATATAAAGATTTTTAGCAAATCTAGATTAACCTCTGTGATTATTGTATGAGGTTAAATTATTTTTAATGGCTAATAATTGATCTAATAATTTAAGTTATACTTTGCATCAATTTGATTTCTATTTAAAAACTATAATAAAAACATTAAAGTCAGGTTTGAGGAAATCTGGCTAACAACAGTGAAAGGGTTGAAGAGATTTTTGGAATGTTGGCAAGTTTTCAAAACTATTCTGGTATGTTTTTGGTGAGATGTGTTTAATGTCAAATGGACTTGAGAAAAATCCAAGCTCTCCATATACAGTGTACTAATTAATTCCACAAAGAGAAAATTAAATAATTTTTAAAATTCAAAATACTTGTACATTGAAATGGAAATTACTTTTAGCACTAACAAGTAAAATGCTATGGAAATCCCTGAATAAATATTCTGTGTTATTTCATAATTATTCAATAATATTCAGTATCTTATTTAATAGATTTTCCATGTCAATCCTTCACGCATTTTGCTCATTCTTAGTTATGCATATCTGTCTAGTTGATTATATAACTCTCTCTGTATATATATTTTTCTATCTCTTAAATCAAAGGTGTAAATCCTGACGTGTGGGAACAAACAGTTGAAATAATCACTTATGTCTAAAAATCCACTAATGTGCCAGAGAATGTCTTTTCTCACGTGGATTATGTTCTCACCTCTATCCAAACTTCCCTCACATAAAATGTAAGAAACGTATATATACATAAAAACAACCTGCAGGTTAAACCCAACACACTTACTGCCATGCATTTATTTTTTTCAGCACTGTGAAAAGAAAGTGACAATTTAACAGTGTGACTATATAAAAGTGTTTGTCTTTCTATATTTAATAGCACTCTAACAAATCATTTCTGAGATGTGGTGTTGTAAATCAATTATTCTTCACTACCCCTTTCTTCCTCTCCCTTGAGAGCTGATGATTCTGTCTCATCTCACTGTGTACCCACAGCACTTAGTACAATCGGGATGCTAAAAAAGGCTGACCTAACAATGAATGTTCAACAGAATATTATTCAGCTATAAAAAGGAATGAGGTGACCTGAACACATTATGGTAAGTGAAAGAAGCCAGACACAAAAGCCACACAGTGTCTGACTCCACTGACACAAATGACCAGAACAGGCAAATCCAGAGAAGACGGAAGGCAGAACGGTGGCGGCTGCCCGGGCCTCAGGGGTGGAACACTGGAGAATAACGGCTAATGGGGAAGAGGCGCCTTTTCAGTGTGAAGAAACGGTCTGGAATTAGAGGGCAGCAACGGTTCAGCAGCTTTCTAAATACTATATTAAAAACCACTGAGGTGTACACTTTAAAAGGAGGAATTTTTATTGTATATGAATTACATTTCATTGGATAAGGAAATGAGTGAATAAATGCCCACATTATCTTCCTCTCACATCTAAAGTGCAAACAGACTGCCCACAGACGAATATCAGACCTGATCTAACTTTCCCCACCCCTGTGCATATACTTCGCTGCCCCCATCCTCTTGTTCAGGGAATATGGCCTCAAAATTTATGTTGGTCATGTAATAGAAATCAATCTTTTAGAAAAGTAAAAATGACCTTAGATGGTTCCACTGTGACTGTACCACTTTCTAAATTGAAACGGTCAATAGTTGAAAAATGACTGTAATGAAATACTCTCATTTTCTCTTTTCCTTTCTGTCTTATTACTAAATTACAGAATTAGGGCGGTGCCTGTGGCTCAAAGGAGTAAGGCGCCGGTCCCATATTCTGTGGGGCCGGTTCAAACCCGGCCCCAGCCAAAAAACTAAATCATAGAATTAAATGTGTTGAAGGTCAATAGCAAATGAAGTAGTCATCAAATTCAATTCAGTGAGCACTTACTGTTCACCAACTGTATATCCAGCACAGAGCTACACTGGGAAACAAGCTCTCTTAAGCAACAAATGATAAAAATCTTAATCAACAAAAAAAGAGCCAACAATCCCACGGTTCACTGGGCAAGAGACATGAATAGAACCTTCTCTAAGGAAGACAGACACATGGCTAACAAAAACCTGTGAAAAAATGCTCATCATCCCCGATCATCAGAGAAATGCAAATCAAAACCACCCTGAGATATCACCTAACCCCAGTAAGATTAGCACACATTGCAAAGTTCCAAAGCTGCAGATGCTGGCAGGTATGTGGAGAGAGGGAAACATTTTTACACTGTTGGCTGGATTATAAACTCACACCGCTTCTTGGGAAAGAAATAAGGGGAATCCTCAAAGATTTCAAATTAGACCTCCCTTTTGACCCCACAACCCCAGCACTAGGCATCTGCCCAGAGGACAAAAAATCATTTTACCACAAGGACATTTGCACTCGATTTTTGTTCCTTTTTTTTTTTTTGAGACAGAGTCTTACTTTGTTGCCCTGGGTAGAGTGCTGTTGGGTCACAGCTCACAGCAACCTCAAACTCTCAGGCTCAAGCAATTCTCTTGCCTCAGCCTCCAGAGTAGCTGGGATTACAGGCACCTGCCACGACGGCTGGTGCCTGTCGTGAGACAAGGTCTCGCTCTGGCTCAGGCTGGTCTTGAACCTGTGAGCTCAGGCAATCCACCCACTTCGGCCTCCCACAGTGCTGGGATTGCAGGCGTGAGCCACCGTGCCTGGCCTTGCACTAGATTGTTTATTGCAGCTCAATTTACATTCCCCAGAACCTGGAAACAACCTAAATGCCAATCAACTGAGGAATGGATTAACAATTGGTGGTACACGCACATCATGGAATACTATTCAGTCATAAAAAAAAGATGGTGACTTCACATCTTTCGTAATATCCTGGATGGAGTTGAAACACATTCTTCGTAGTAAAGTATCCCAAGAATGGAAAAACTCAATACTGATACGAAGCCAGTAGATGATCCAATGTATGCCCAAATAGGAAAAAAACTCATTTCAATTCAAGTTGAGGGAGGGGTAACAAAGGAGGCAGAGGGGGTTGGGTGCTCTCACTGAATGGACACGGGGTAGGGGGTTGGCACGTGTTTTTTGTGTGGGACATAACCACAAGACAAACTCTACCTAACAAAATCAAATATTTTGACCTGGTTGCTTGTACCTTCATATTAATCTGAAATAATAATAAAAAAAAAAAATTAACAAACAAATGAATTACAAAACTATCTCATATATCACTTTCTCCGAAATTTTAAATAATCAATTTGGGAATACACAGATGATAAAGGTACCCAGGTCTTGCCAACAAGCTGTTAAGTCACTCAATAAATTTATTAAGTACATATTCAATAACTAAAACAAAGAAAAGGGAATCAGCTTTGCAATGAGGTAGATATTGGCCTGAATTCCAGATGTTCTTCAATTTCTAAATTTTGTGCTGGGGAAATCAGTTAGCCTTCGTGGACCCTATCCTTTTCTCCTATAATAAGAATACTATGACCTGTGTGGCATGGTAGTATATGGAATAAATGAAACAGTAAATGAAACAGTAACAGAGTGCATGTAGCAAGTCTCTAGTAAATGGAAACTATTATTAAGATTATCATTATGTTCAGGAAGAGAAGAGCTGGGGGAGAGGGTGGGTTAAAATGAGTACGACATTTTCAATTGGAGGTTCAGCAAAGACTCAGCAAGATGGCGCTCAACGTTGAAGAGTAAGTAGTTCACAGGCAGATGAAAGTGTGGAGAGAAAGAAACCCCAGGTGGAAAGAGGATAATGCACAAAGGCACTGTGGCTTAGCAGTGCAGAGTGCGGAGAGGGTTCAAGTAATGTTTATTGAACTGAACTGGGCTAATTACACATTACATGAGATGTACCACGAAAAACCATACATTTTTGAGCTGATAGTTCTTTGTTTCTGAACTCTAAGAAAAAAATTTTTAACAATAGTATTTTCCCTGAGCACCATAGATTTATTAACACATACAATACCACCTTTTATTTGTTTCTAGTTAGCTACTATTCATTACAAAACATAAATGTTTTAGAATTTGGTTTGAATGGAATGTATTTTGAAATAAACACCTAAAAATCCAATTTACATTATGTTGAAGATACAATGTATTATAATAATATATCAGACCATCTCCTCCTCAAAGTTAAATATAAGAAAAAGATTTAAGAGTAACTAAGTGGCATCTTACAAGGGTACATGTGAAATTTGTTAAAATGTAGAATATAAATGTCTTAACACAATAACTAAGAAAATGCTGTGAAGGCTAGGTTAACCAGTTTGATGAAAACATTTTAAATTGTATATAAAACCAGTACATTGTACCCCATGATTGCATTAATGAACACAGCTATGATTTAAAAAAAAAAAAAGAGTAAGTGTAATATGGTCAGTGTCACACTCATATACCTTGACAACAAACTTTTTATAATAAATTTTTCTCACATAATAATCCTTTTCTTGAGTTAATTACAACTTGTAATTTTATTAAGTACAAGTTAATTAATAAAATTCATAATTAAAAAAGAAATTTTATTAACTAATGTTTATTTATATCCGTTTTATTGGACTATAATTTATAACGAGTAAGATTAACCCTTGAAAAATTCAGTTATATTAACTACCACCCCACTCAAGATGTAGAACATTTCTTTTGGCCCCAAAGTTCTCTCTTGCCATTTATAGGTAAACTCTCGTCCTCGTCTGTAGTTTTGCCTTTTCCAGGATGTCATAGAAACAGAATCACGTAGTATGTAGTCTTTTGAATATACATCTTTGACTTTGTATAACGCAGGTAAAATTCATCTGTGCTGTTGTAAACCAGTAGTTCATTTCTTTTAATTGCTGAGTTACTGTTCAATGGCCGGATGGATATACCACAGGTTGTTTATTCATTTACTTGTTAAAGGACACTTTGGTTGACTCCAGTTCGGGTAATTATGAATGACACTGCTAGAAAACATTTGAGTACAGGTTTTGTGTGAACATAAGTTTCGTTTTACTTGAGTGAATACCTAGGAAATGGACTGATGGGCCATATGGTAAATGCATATTTAATTTTACAAGAAACTGCCCAATTATTTCCCAGGTAGTTGCCACGTTCTGCATTCTCACCAGCAGTGCATCAGAATCAGACTGCTGCACATCCTCATCAAGTTTCTTTGATTTGAGTAAACCTAATGAGTACTCAGTGGTATCTAATTTTTAATTTGCATCTTCCCAATAACTAGTGACATTGAACATCCTTCCATTCACTTATTTGCCATCCATATCTTTGGTGAAGTATCTGTTCAAATCTTTAACTCTTTTTTTTTTCTTTTTGAAACAGAGTCTCACTCTGTCACCCTGGGTAGAATGCCGTGGCATCATAGCTCACAACAGCCTAAGACTCAAGCCATCCTCCTGCCTCAGCCTCCTGAGTAGCTGGGACTACAGGCGCCTGCCACCACACCCAGCTAGTTTTCTATTTTTAGTAGAGACAGGGTCTTGCTCTTCCTTAGGCTGGTCTTGAACCCCTGAGCTCAAAGGATCCACCCACCTCATCCTCCCAGAATGCTGGGATTATACGTGTGAGCCTTTTACTCATTTTTAAAGTGGGCTGTTTTCCTACCATTGTGTTTTTTCTGTTTTCAAAGTATAATCTGGATACAACTTCTTCATAAAAAAGTGAATTTGCAAATACAGTGTAACCTTTGTAAGGTTACTATCCAAGGCAGGTGGCCAACTTAAGGAACTAGGCCTGCTGTACTGATATATACATGTTCTGTGCTTTCTATGAAAATTAGCTTAACACTGTATTTGAAAAATCAAAATTTTTAAATTTTATGAAGCCTAATTTTCAATATTTTCTTTCATGAATTATGATTTTCTTCAACATCTTAGAAATCTCTTACCCAACCCAAGTTCACAAAGATTGTCTCCTGTATTTTCTTCTGTTAATGTTGTAGTTTTAGGTTTCACGTTTAGGTCTGTGAGCCAATTTTTAAGTGTATTTTGGTCTTTGTCTGTGAAATGTGGCCCTGCGTTCATTCTTCTGCGTCTGACCTTTGTTCCAGGACTAGTGTGGAAAAGATCATCCCGTCTCCAATATTGTCCATGCCACTTGTAAAAATCACTTCATCATAAATGTGTGGACTACTTTTGAATTCTCTATTCTATTTCTGTGATCTGTTTGTTAATCTTTATGCCAATGTCATACTGTCTTTTTTTTTTTTTTTTGAGACCGAGTCTCATTATGTTGCTCCCGGTAGAGTGCAGTGGCATCGTAGCTCACAGCAACCTCCAACTCTTGGGCTCAAGTGATTCTCTTGCCTCAGCCTCCTGAGTAGCTGGGACTACAGGCGTTTCCCCCCCACCCCCCCAAGCCCAGCTACTTTTAGAGATGAGGTCCCACTCGGGCTCAGGCTGATTTCGAACCATGAGCTCAGGTGATCCACCCGCCTTGGCTTCTCCGAGTGTTGGGATTATAGGCGTGAGCCACTGTGCCGGGCCCTTATACTGTCTTGATTATCACAGCTTTGTAATAAGTTTTAGAGGCATATATAGTATAAAGTTTCCAACTTTATTTTCCTTTTTCAAAGTTATTTTGGCTACTGTTGGTGCTGTGCATTTCCTGAGTTTAATAAAAACCTTGCTGAAATTTTCACTGAAATTGCACTGAATTTATAGATCAATTTGGAGAGAACTGACATTTTTATTCTGCCTTGTCCCTTTGGCAAGTTTTGTGCACGAGTTTCTCAGATCTGTCCCAGGAGCAAGAGACTTCTAATGCTATTGAAAAAAGAATATGGGCCCCGTGCTGCTTCCTTTCTCTCCCCTAGGAGTGGGTCCTCTTTTTCTTTACCCTTTCCCCAGTCACAGTTGGTCTTCACTTATTTTCTGGAGGTGACAGATATGCTGCCCCTTCCTCAGTGGCTTAAAACTTTAGTTCATATGGGACGAAGGATCAAAATGGGGTATCTTGCCTTTCTGCTTTTCCAGGCCTCCACCAGTGAAGGAGACTCTCTCCACAGTGATTTGCCTGCCCCTAGTCAAGAAGCCTGTGAGCAGGTGTGAACCCCCTTGTATCTGTGTTCACCACTGGTCCTATATGTGGCCAGTAGTAATCTGCTCAAAAAGCCTCACCAAATACGCCTTAGACGCTTGATGGTGCCTGGCGTCTCTTCCTGTGCTTACATTCCAGCTCTTTTTGAAAGAGCCAGTCTTTCCTTGGACTTTGGGCTACTTAGTTGCTCTGTACCATAAGTTCAAAAAAATGTTATGATTTTGTAGTTTATCTGATATTTTTTATAGTTTAGGTGCAAGTAACACTCTTTCTACTTTCCTCATCCCAGGTAGAAACTAAGCTCTCAAATTTAGCAACATTTCAAAGTGAATTTCTCTTTTGTTAATGATAGTATGGATTTGTGGAAGGCATATTTACTCAGACAGCGCTTGCTAAACATATGGAGTCACACATTTTGGGCAGTCTTATTAGTCTGCGCCCCTTTCCCCACCCCACCTCACCCCAACCAAGATCCACGCACATGGCTTTGAAATCACTATATTAAGATTAAAAAAGAAAAACTTAAAAGACTTTTAACTATGGTTTTGAAATTACCAAGATCACTTATAATTCCGACAGCTATTGTAATTTAGCCTTATTTTAAATACAAAAGCAAAAAAAAAAAATCACTTGATTAAAAAATAAAAATGATTTCATTGGCATATATCAGAAATAGCTTCTAAATGAATGTACATAAGCGTTGAATTTCCTAATTCTGACATATTTAAAGTCACTACGGTATAGCGGCTAGGAATTAAATTCAGAACATAATGTCCTAGTGGCTAGGAATTAAATTTAGAACATAATGTCAAAAAGAAACATTTGTGATATTTCCCACAAAAATGTAAATTGATTTTGACAAATTATGACAATCACATCCATTACTTTTAGCACTTTGATGAATATTTTCTGAGCAACATATATAAAACACAAATAAAAAAACTGAAGAATGCTATTATTTTCAAGCAACTTTGACAACCTAATCATTCCTAGCATTTAACCATAAAATACATGACCTAATTTTTTTCCAAATGATTGATAGTGGTATATAACACATAATTCTTCTTATTATTTATTATGACGGTCTTAAAGAGTTAAGAAAAAAACTAAAGAAAAAATATTCTTTTAAAGTGTGTCATTTTAGGGAGGGCTGCGGAGAGGGACAAAAATCTACCTATTGGGTACAGGGTACACTATTCTGGTGACAAGCACACCAAAAACCCTGACTTCAGCACTAAGCAACTCGTCCATACAGCAAGAACACTCCACCCCCTGATATTCTGTTTTTCTGGGGGTTTTTTGAGACAGAGTCTCATCTCCTAATATTTTGAAATAAAAATTATTTTTTTAAAGTAGATTATTTTAATATTTTACTTGATAGAATTTAATTGTTTACGGCTTCATTGCAAATCCACAAATTTAGATCTAGTCTCTCATTTGTATTGAAGTAAGTTAACCTGCACAGCAAAAGAGGCTGTAAAAGTTAACTTGCACAGTAAAAGGAGAAAACCAGAAATGACTCAGTGAAACCACTGTTTACAGATGTACTCCCCGCTAGGAGAGAAAGCTGCTTCCACCATATAACCGGTGGCACTCCACTCAGCGCAGTCAGGTCAGCGGCATGGTTCGGTCAGAAACAGCTCCCTCTGTTAGTGAACTTAATACTAAATGGAAGGGTTTTATTCTTAGACTCCAAAGAGATCATCTGTCACAACAATTAATACCTCTCTTTTACATCAAAAATCTAAAAATAATACCCAAGACAGAGGGGGAAACCCAGGGTTCCCAGCCTTCCAGCAGCACAGTGCCGGGCTCAGCCTCTCCTCCCTCACCCACTTCCCAGTGATGGTGGAGGGACAAGTTAAACTAACACACATCTCAGAGTAAAAGACCTGCTACTTCCACCTCCAACAGCCATAGTTTAGGGCTCAAGTATTCACAGAAACATTTGTCTGGTAGAAAAAATGAGGTTTTGATTCCCTTGTGATAATGTAAATTTCCTTCACTGTCTTCAAGACTTCTGTGAATAAAAGGATTGCATTCCTTCAAGGTCGCCCGAAGTCTGGAGAGCCCCAGAGGATTATTTTGGCACTCTGAGTCTCCTATTTTCTGAAACATTTGGCAATGTTTCAGAGTTTCATTAGGGAAAAAAATAAAATCCACAAAATTTATGGGAAAGAAGTCATAATGGACTGCATTTGCTGTGGTAATTATATTTGTTCAGGAAATATTCAATATGGAGATATGTACCAATTAATAAGTGAAAGATTTTGGTTCTATTTAAAATGTGCATTTATATCTCACTGGGCATTTCTCTCTCTGAGTCAAGGCTGGCATCAGTCTGCTCTCTGAATTTCTGTATTAGACCATTAAACCATTTCAAATGTTTTACATCCAACTGTTAAAAACCCTTTCTAGGGTGGTCCCTGTGGCTCAGTCAGTAAGGCGCTGGCCCCATATACTGAGGGTGGCGGGTTCAAACCCAGCCTTGGCCAAACTGCAACAAAAAAATAGTCGAGCAGTGTGGTGGGCGCCTGTAGTCCCAGCTACTCGGGAGGCTGAGGCAAGAGAATCACCTAAGCCCAGGAGTTGGAGGTTGCTGTGAGCTGTGTGACGCCATGACACTCTACTGAGGGCGAAAAAGTGAGACTGTCTCTACAAAAAAAGACAAAACAAAACAAAAAAACCCCTTTCTAAATAAAACTGCCACCTACTAGCTAGCACCGTGGCTTCTTTTCTTCTTCTTATGGTATTTATTAAATGTCCATTGAACATTATTTAATGACATTCCTGTAAGTCCACAGAAATATAACTACTGCCATCCTGTGGTCAGACATTGATACTCTACGGATAGTCCTTGAGTTATGACGGTTTGACATACAATTTTTCAACTTGATGGTGGTGCAAAAACAATACATACTCAATAGGTTCTGACTTGTGATGAGCTTATGTCAGCATAGACCCATTGTAAATTGAAAATATTATTAACTGCTTTTAGTTAGCCCTGACTTCCGTATTTAATTCATCCATGTAACAAAAACACTGGTACTCCCTAAGTCTATTGAAGTAAAAAAATAAAAACAAATAAAAAAAGAAGAAAGAATATTGGTAAGTGGAAAACAGACTCTGGACCTAGGATATTTCCAACGTGTTCATAGGGACATAACCCCAGTGTAAATCAAGAAGCATGTTGTATGTGAAACAAAAACAATGGCACTTTCCTAAAGAGGGGTAGTTAGTCTTAAATCCTTCCAAAGATATTTTCCTATCAGCTGAAAAAAATGATTCTTTTATTGGTTAAAACATCCCCAAGAAAACAAAATTCACTTATAATTTCAAAAAATGATTTAAAAAAACCTAAATGAATAATAAATGGTAACAGTACCTAACAGAAGAACATCAAATCAGTTCTGACATTGTCTTAGGAACTCTTATTTGCTTATACATATCTTTTTTTTTTTTTTTTGAGAAAGTCTTACTTAGGTCACCCTTGGTAGAGTGCTGTGGCATCTTAGCTCACAGCAACCTCAAACTCTTTGGCTCAAGTGATCTGCTTATACATGTCTATAGAATATTTAATTTTTAGATTGTCATGAGAAGAGTTTTATAGGCAATTTTCCATAAGATTGTAAAATATAATAGTAACACTAATGTACCATGGTTAGCTTAAAAAGAAAAGATCAGGAAAGCAAAATTCTGAAAAGATGGAGCAAAAGACTAAGAGAAAACAAAGGGTTAAAAATCTAAACCTTAAATATGATATAATCTTTCCATCTTGAGCACTTCTTCATTAGGTCCCTTCCAAAACCAAATGCATAGTCACACTTGCAATTATACTAGCATTCAATAATATGCATTCTCAAATATTATTTGAAAACTAAATGAAAATCATAAATATAAAAGAAAAACAAACCATCCTACTGCTCAAAATATTCCTAACATTTCTTCCTGGATTATGGACAGAAAGTTTTTAAAAAGAAGAGATCTTAATTTCTACTGCCAAATTTCAGAATATGAAATGTAAGTGACCGAGAAGCAAGAAGGCAACAGAGCGTAGGGCAACAGCCTTGTAGAAACATAAAGACAACATCAAGACGCTTTAATGCTGATTGTGAAGTTAAAGTTAACACGACTTTGATAATAAAAGTCGTGTTTCTATACTTTGGTATAGAAACATTCATTGGCGTCATAGCACGTAACATGAGAATCAACTGTTTTTACTAATACCTGGTCAATATAACACAATCCTAAATAGCCCTTACAAAACACATTAACACTAACAATTCCTGCCTTCAGCATATCATAGTTTCAAACAGACCTATATAAAGATAAAAAAGACACTGACATTCAACTGCACAAGAACCAAAAGCTAAGATTAAAGAAAAGCCACCAGCTAAGAGTTTTTAAAATCCATTAAAAATTAGTAAAAAGAACTAACAACTTCACAGTCAAATAGGATACCAGAGTCTGTATCCCAATGGACTAAATGAGAACCAAAACACCTAAAGGCAAAGTAGGACACGTATAAAAGCTAAGAATTTTTCATCATATATTTGTTCAATATCAAATCATTATATAATTACATGAAAACAAGTCTTACCTTGTTGCTGTGAAAGTGAAATATCAGATTTACTTCTTATACGTATTAAACAACTCTGTGCTGGCTTGTATTCAGCTTGCTTAACGTCCTGGTCTTGCTTTGTTTGGTACTAAATAATTTAAGACATGAAGTCATAATATTATTTTTATGTTATTTACAAAATCTAAGTAGTCAAATTATTCAGGTCTTTATTACATAAAAATTTAATAGGCTTGCTTTCTAATTGCCTTTTTTTGTTATTTATTAGCACTTCTACCAACAAATAGGTGATGGGATACATAATACAAAAGAAAAGATACTGCAAAAAAAGAAAAAAAAAACCCTTAAGACGATTTAGATAACATATGCAGATTTCAAATACTCAAGTCATTTCGCCCCATTTTTACTGGAGTATTCAGTGCTACTTATAAATTGAGCTATACTAGCTTTATACATACATGACGGATTTAGACAGGGTAAGGACTTAATTTGAGTGCAAACTCTTCCATATAGCCATCTTTTGCATAAAATGAAAATCTGCATAATGCACAGCAATTTTCAAAGCGTTTTTATATATAGTAACATGTTTTAATCCTCACAGGAGTAAGTAGGTATTGTTATCCTCTGTCTGCCATTCAGAAAGGGCAGAAATGTACTCATCCACGATAAACTCCGCCATCTCTCTTACTTGTAACCTTATCGAATCTGAGATTTACAGTAGTTACAAATCTCACAATCACACACATCACAGATTGTGATGACTTTAGCCATCTTCTTCCTTCCCTTTCTTGTTTTATGAGCTTAATTATCAATTAGAGTCCCTGAAGACCTTCTTTCTGTTAAGACAGACTTGAATAGAAACTTCTACAGACATTTCAGGACTCTTAACCTTAGACACAACCAGGCCCCTACACAGTGGCTCATGCCTGTAATCCCAGCACTCTGGGAGGCATAGGAGGGAATCCCTTGAATTCAGGAGTTTGAGACCAGCCTGGGCAAGAGCCAGGTCCTATCTTTAGTAAAAAAAAAAAAAAAAAAAAAAAAAGAAAAAGAAAAAGAAAGAAAAGAAAAAAGACATAACCAGAATCTGTTGGACTCAGAATGTAACCACTTCAGCTCTGGCAGACACCACTCACATACAAGTAAAATTGAGTAGCAGTAATTAACAAATAGCCTTAACTTTGGTCTTTTAAGTTTAGAGCCATTACTTATGCAGGTTTCTGCCTTGAAGGAAGTATCATTTTGATGTGTATTTCTAAGATGGGTACAATGGCTATCTTTGGTGCTGCAAAGGCTGAGAACCTCCTTTTTGGTTCCCTTCCCTGCCCACAGCAAGTGGGAGCTGTGAAACTGGCCTGTGTTCAAATATGCTTAAGGCAGCGGTTCTCAACCTGTGGGTCGTGACCCCTTTGTAACAATGAAAATACACCGCAGTGTTAGGAAGGTTGAGAACCACTGGCTTAAGGTATTCTCTAGCTTTGACCTTGGGCCTGTTAACCTCTACCTCAATTTCCTCATTTATACAATGGGAATAATAACAACTGCCTCATGAGGTTGTTATAAAGGTAAATGAGTTAAAATACGAAACAACTTAGAGCATCCCTTAGCAGAGAGGATGCCATCAGTGAGTGCTGGTATTACTGCCAACCACACCTGCCCACAGCTAAAGACATCTGAGAAAGGACTTTTTGAGTCCCATTCTTCTGGTAACACTTCGTAATTTTGTTTTCAAACAAACCAACAATGAATGAAAACAGTTCTTCTTTCACTCCCTCCCACCCTTCCCACCTCCATCCCCTGCTACCTCCAAGAACTGAAATGGTTTCTGTTGCTGAAGATTAGTTTGCATTTCTAGCATTTCATATAAATGGACTCACAGAGTATCCTTCTGCTTTTTGCCTTCTCCCATCTCACTGCATTAAAAGCACACGCCTTTTTTGCTGAGTGGCATTCCTTTCAGAGGATATACCACAATGTGTCCATTTACCAGCTGACGGACAGCTGTTGTCTCAAGTTTGTGGCTACTGCAAAGTTCATATACAAGTCTTTATGGAAACGTATTTTAGTTTCTCTTGAGAAGCTAGGAGTGATATATGCATTGAGTTATATGGTGAGTACAAATGTTACTTTCTAAGAAATTGCCAAACTCTTTTCCAAAGTGGTTGGATCATTTTACATTTCCATCAGCAATGTATGAGAGTTAGCTCTGTATCCTTACTAACACTAGGCTCCTTAGTCTTTTAAATTTTAGAAATTCTAATGACTGTGTTTTGTGGTGTCTCACTATGGTTTTAAGTTGCATTTTCCTAATGAGTAACAATGTCGAGAATCTTTTTAGGTGCTTATTTGGCATTCATATGTCTTCTTTGGGTGCAGTATCTGTCCAAACATTTTGGTCTTTTTTAAATTATATTGTTTGTTTTCTTAATACTAAGTTCAACAACTAAGTTCCTTATACATTCTGGCTACAAGTCTTTTATGAGATTGGTGATTTGTATACATTTTCCACCAGTTGGTGGCTTGCCTTTTCATTCTCTTAACCACGTGTTGAAGAAAAGAAGTTCTTATTTTTGATAAGACCAATTTTTAGAAGTTTTTTCACGGATAGTGCTTTTAGTATCATATCCCGAAAATTTTTTCCTAGTCCCCCAAATTATTTTTATATGAAAGTTATCAATAGGTATGTGGTCATTATTAACTAGTTTTTCCTCAACTTCTCTTGGTCACAGGTTGGTAATGCTGAACCTTACATAATGGTGTGT
Organism: Perodicticus potto; assembly: GCA_963574655.1. Taxonomy (NCBI): domain Eukaryota; kingdom Metazoa; phylum Chordata; class Mammalia; order Primates; family Lorisidae; genus Perodicticus; species Perodicticus potto. Next base: position 9,717 of record CAUYRH010095555.1, on the reverse strand, counting down.
TCCATAAATAAATCTTTATCTTATAAATTTTTTGTTTTCTTCCACAACAATGCTGCACAGTATTGTGCAAAGAATACTAAATGAATAATTAATCCACAGTGAGGAATGAATTGCTAGTACATAAACACAAAACTGTAGTTAATAAGGTGAATTTTTTTTTTTTTATTTTTGAGACTCTCACTATGTCACCCTGGGTAAAGTGCTGTGGCATCACTGCTCACAGCACTTTAGGGCTCAAACTCTTGGGCTTAAGCGATTCACTTGCCAAAGCCTCCCAAGTAGCTGGGACTAAGGCACCTGCCACAACACCTGTCTATTTTTTTGTTGCAATTGTTTAGCTGGCCCAGGCTGGGTTCGAACCCTCCACCCTCAGTGTATGTGGCCGGCATCGTAACCACTGTGCTATGGGCACTGAGCCAAGGTGAACATTTTTTTAGATAAACATCTTGGAGATCAATTACCTTATTTTTTCAGTACATGATATTGCATGGGCCATTGTCTCCACTCAGTATGAAATTTTCTATGCTTCCATAGAACACACTTTACAAATTTTAATGTAATAAACATTTATTGTATACCTATTATATGCAAATTACTGAGCTAAGTATTACATGGAAATACAGAAATATAAATGATAATAGCTGCCATGCTAGGCACCAGACATTTTATATATCAGATAAGAAAATTAAGCTTAAATGAGGCTAAGTAATGTGTTCAAAGGCACAGGAAGAAACTGGCTAAGTTAAGATTTATATGTAGACTTGAGTTAGTAAACAGAAGAGTCATGATTTGAGGTTGTCTGACTGGAAAGACCATTCTTGACAGAGTTCTATGCTAAGGCGACATTGCCACAAGTCTCACGTAAAGTACAGATGCTATTCATTTTGTACCTGAGAAAAATCTTTAGCTGCTCCTGGTAAATTAACATCATTTTCTTGTGCTGTCAGAAGTGTCATGGGGAAAACCAGGTTAGAATTTGGCTGCAACTCCAATTCTCCCAAACTCATTGGACCATGACTAGCACACGAATCTTCATCAATGCCATCTGTTACCAAAAATGTAAACAAAAAGTTAAGGTAAAATGTTACAATTGGCTGAAACTTACCAATATTTCTCACTTGTTAAATAGAGATAACAGTGAACTTCAAACAAAAAAACACTTGGTTCCAAGCCTCCATTGCGATCAAAGCTCAGAGAGAACGCAGAAAGCACTTATGTTGAAACAAATCTATTGAATAGTCTAAGATTCCAGTCAACAAACTGTCACTTCCACCCCCTTCCCACATACCTACCCCTAACATTCCTGTTTATCTTTTCTATCACTAAGCATCAATGGAATACTTTCTATCTAATACGTAATCTTCTGGCTCAGTGCCCATAGCACAGTGGGTATAGTGCCAGCCACATACACTGAGGATGGCGGGTTCGAGCCCGGCCCAGGCCAGCTAAACAACTGCAACAAAAAAAAAATAGCTGGGCGTTGTGGTGGGCGCCTGTAGTCCCCATTACTTGGGTGGCTGAGGCAAGAGAATCTCTTCAGTCTAAGAGTTTGAGGTTGCTGTGAGCCACTCTACCAAGGGCAATATAGTGAGACTTTGTCTCAAAAATAAATAAATAAATAATAAAACATTAGGCCAGGTGCAGTGGCTCATTACTATATTCCCAGTGCTTTGAGAAGCTGAGGCAGGGAAGGATCACTAGAGCCAAGTTCAAGACCAGCTGGGGCACAGTGGCTCATGCCTGTAATCCTAGCTCTCTGGGAGGCTGAATCACTTGAGATCAGCTTAAGCAAGAGTAAGACTTTGTCTCTACTAAAAATAGAAAAACTACCCACACATTGTGGCAGGAACTTATAGTCTCAGCTACTCGGGAGGCTGAGGCAAGAGAATTGCTGGAGCCCAGAAGTTTGAACAATGATGTCACGGCACTCTACCCAGAGTGACTGAGTGAGACTCTGTCAAAACAAACAAATAAACAAACAAAACAGTCTAGGCAACTTGGTGAGAGCCTTCTTTACAAAAAAATAAGAAAAATTAGACAAGTATGGTGGCAGGCACCTGTAGTGCCAGCTACTTGGGAGGCTGAGGCAAGAGGAATGTTTGAGCCCAGCAGTTTGAGGCTGCAGTAAGCTACAATGATGCCACTGCACTGCAGCCTGGGTGACAGGGGAATACTCTTAAAAAGTAAAAGGCAATTTCCTGGTTAGAAAATGTTGGTATTGTGGCCGGGTGTGGTGACTCACACCTGTAATCCTAGCACTTTGGGAGGCCAAGGTGGGTAGATTACCCTGAGCTCAGAGGTTCGAGACCAGCCTGAGCCAGAGTGAGACCCCCGTCTCTTAAAAAAAAAAAGAAAGAAAGAAAGAAAAGAAAATGTTGGTATTGCTTAGCTCTGTTCTGTGGATATTTCCTCTTTTTCTCATCTAAATGGCATCTCAATCAAATCAATATAAAGAAAACTAGAGCAGAGATATTCATGCATCTGATGATAATGTTACTGTACATTTATACTGCACTTTACACTCCAGACACTTTCATATACATTATCTTATTTAATTTGAACTTGGCAATCATTCTGTGAGGTAGGCATGTCAGATAGCATCACAGTCATCTTTCACTGACAAAACTAAAGTTCAGACAAGTCACTATCCAAAAATCAGAGAGTTAGAAAGAACCTCTCTGAGGAATTAAGTCATTGTTCTTTCTTTCACGTTCTTGCTAAAATATTTCTAAGAAAATTCTGTTTTTCCTAATTTATTAATGACAACCTTTTAAACATAGCATAGTATAGTACCTGTATTTTAATCAAAAGGAATAGACCTGAAGAGTTATACATAAATTAAATTGTTTCAAATGAAATAATAGTTTTAAGACACCATGCATATTTTCCTTTTTTAAAGGCAATCTGTTGATTATTTCCTAGTAGCAAATAATCATACGCTGTTATTTTATGTTAATCTAGGTTTTTAAGAGTTTTTTTTGCATAAAGCAAACTGTACCCATTAAGTTTTAATTTTTACCTTCAGAGTATTCAATCAGTATAAAAGGATTTGTCAAATTAATTACCTGATTAATTTTCACTTAACTGTCTAGAGTAAGATTAATTTAAATAATGGTAACCATTCCCATAATTTAGAGTAACTAATGAATTAAGTCTTACACTTGCCTCTTTTGTATCATGGTTTTTTTTTTCTACTCCTATATCACTTATCTAACACTTTTCCTAAGACTGGAAAACAAATTAAGAGAAAAGAATGTGCACATAAATGTTGAAAGGGAAGATATTAAAAGATATTAAGATATTTTGCTGTTGATATAGCATATACCTAGAAAATTCAGAAACTATAATGAGAAAAAAGAATGCTATTAGAATTAATAAGAGAACGTGGCAATGTGGCTGGATCCCAGATATATACACAAAAAGTTTTTCTCCATATTATAGCTACCTGGCCAAGCCATGAAAACACAGAAAGTAAAAAATACAGAATAACTATGTAAAAAATTATGATTACATAGCAAAAATGATAAACAATGAATAACATATAAGTTTAGAAAAAGATATTTGTAATACAGGTAACAGAAAACATCTAAAATACAGAAATAGCTCTAAAACTTTTTTTTTGAGACAGAGTCTCACTTTGTCATCCTGGGTAGAGTGTGGCATCACAGCTCACAGCAACCTCAAACTCTTGGGCTCAAGAGATTCTCCTCCCTCAGCCTACCGAGTACCTGGGACTACAGGTACCCACCATGGTGCCCAGCTATTTTTGGAGACGGGATCTTGCTCTTGCTCTCAACTCGTGAGCTTAGGGGATCTGCCTGCCTTGGCCTCCCAGAGTGCTAGGATTACAGGTGTGAGCCACCATGCCTGGCCTAGCTTTAAAACTTACAAAAAAAATTATAACCTTACAGTTTGGAAAAGAATTTAGAGCAAATCCAAACAGTCAACAAACATATAAATGAAAAGACATACTGGCTGCGCACGGTAACTACTCCTGAGAAGATATTCTATAAATATAAAATACAACAGTATGGTAGGATATATGTATGTGAATAAGGTAGCTATCTATGAATAGAGAAATAACTAAATAAATCATTGGAAATCCATACCATAAGCTTTTATGCAAACATTAAAAAGAATGAATTTAAGTAATACCAGTTGACCTCGTGTAATCTATAGGATTTACTGGATGAAAATACAATTCAAGGCAGTGTTCATGACATGAGCTCAAGTTGTAAAATAATGGTAATCACACCAGGTCATATAATGAACCTGTGCATATATAATTATACAAATAAGAGAAAACAGGAAAGGAACATACCAGAATCTTGCATGGGGTCACCTGGGGGTAAAGCCAATGTGGATAGACAGGAGAAAATGTGGGGTGGACAGCACTCAAACAGGACATACTAAGGTCCATACTAGGTTTCAAATCCTAAAACGCCCTATCATTTAATAGATATTTACTGTGCACTGCCAACCCTGCCAGATGTCAGGGACAGAACAGTGAATGAGATCAAGTCCCTATCCTCACATGAGATTACACGGCAGTGTGGTAAGAGAAACATTAGGCAGGTGACAGTAGAGCATTATGCAGAGCACATGTGACAGCCACGTCAAGTGGCTTCTTGACAGCCTGTCGTAACTGTGCTGCACTGGCTGTGTCTTCTCCCAGGATGCTCACCGAGTGTGGGTGTCTCACCTGTGGAATGCTAGATCCTTGTAAGAGGAACACTTCAAATATTATTTTGTTAAAGTCAAATTGAATTGAATCAATCATAAGTTGAAATCCTTAACTTTACTTTCCTAGAATCATGTTGCAATGGACAGCAACTGTGGGAGACTTTCAGAGAAGATGAAGTTCACTTGCAGCAGCAGGTGTTGGTCTGGCATGTCCGTCTTAACACAGTATTTTCACGAAAGCCAAAGGCACCTCAAATTCAATATGTATAAAACTCCATTCGCCTTATTTCCTCCTAGTTCTGTTCTTCCTTCATAACTCTCTCAATGAATGGTATGGCCATCCAGCTGATCATCCTGAGTCCCAGCCATTCTCCTTAACTGTCTCTCAAATCTCCCTTTTTATACGTCCTCACTGCTGAATAATGACTCTTCAGGTTTACTCTAATAACTACCGGATCAGGCTCCTTACCTCCGGTCCTAACCTTTCCAATCTGTCACTTTGTCCTTTAGATGTTCTGCTAAATAAAAGGTAAAAGTGATCATATCCCTCATGTACTTATAATCCTCAATGGATTCATAAACATCATACAACATGCAGAACTGATAAAAATTCAAGCCTGCGTTCTCCATGGGAACGAACACAAGGTAAGACTGGCGTTGTCCCGCTTTGTACACAAATGGACCCTTGTGGTCTTGGAGCACATCCCAAACGCCCTGATACATATCCCAGAGTTTGTCATGACCTCGTGGGACCCACTGCTGCAACGCCTCTATTCCCCACATTAAGCCTTGCTATTTCTTGACTTTGTTCTGTCTCATCACGTATTCTGCCCCTCAACACCTACGGTGCAGCAAACAGTTATCCATCTTTGAGGACTCACTCTGAGTAAGGCTCTCCTCATCTGTGAACTCTTCCCTAAAAGCCCTTTCCCACTACAATTGGCCTATGTCTTTACCCTACACAATTTCTTCACAATAGCTACAGTAATTCATCATGTTTTCCGCCTTCTCGTCTACTACCCCTACTAGAAAAAAACTCACTGTGGGCAGGGCCTTACCAGGCTCCATATTCTGAGCACTTAGCAGCTTCTCAGAGCACAGCAGGCACTGGAAGTGTGTAAGTGAGGGAAGGAAGGAAGCATGTAACATTCTTGCCACAATTCACCATCTGGTGAATTTCCTCTGCCCTTCAACTCACATCAGCTCTTGTGGGAAAACTTTTCTAGGCCCTCACATGTGGACGGAGTTCCTCCTCTGCACTCCACAGCAGCCTGTGCTATTGTGCTAAGCACACAATACTGTGGTGGTTATTTATGTCTCCTACAGCAGTGAACTTCCTTGACAGCAGATACCTGTCATCTCTGAATTTCTTCCAGTGTCTAATGTGGTTCTAGTATCATGTACAGTACCAAGTACACAGTAGGTATTGGATACAGATTTCCTGAATAAATGCAGAGCTGTGATTGCCAGTACATTGCTAGTACTCAAAATACCAGGATACATTTTAGGGTTCCCAAGATAATTTCTCAAAGCTGATTTTGTATCTTTTAGTTACTCAATCCAACCTGAGAGCTTCAGAATGGCTGTTGGCAGGGGTGGGGATTATAGGTTGCAAATAGGACACTTACCCAAAATTAGCAGTTGTGGGAACAGGTAAAGTAAGAATAGATGAGCCTCTGTGAGCAAAACTATTAAAAATCAAATTAAAAGGCATAATATTAGCCACCAGCAGAAAATCTTAAATCAAGAGGAACGAATTAGCGCTCTATAGCACACTCCTTTTAGGCAACCGTGAGTAGTTTCTTGTTCTGTTACTGTTGTATGAGACAGGGCTTCTACACACACCAAACATTATAAGTGAGCAACACCGGCCATGTGCCAGGCACCGTGCTCACCGCATCACCTGCACCATCACTCACTGGCCCTGACGGCCTTACCTCCCAGATAGCCCCTGATGATCCCACCTCCTCATCTCCTTATCATTTTGAAGTTCCTTCTTAAACGGTTCCAGGATTGGTCTGTGTGATCAACAGAAGACGGCAGAAGTGATGACACATCACTTGGAGACCAAGTTATAAAAGACATCCTGGTTTCCGTCCTGAATGTTCACATTCTCTGGGTCAACCACTCTGGGGGAAGCCTGTTGCCATGTCATGAACAGCCCTAGACAACTTCAGATGCTGAGCAAGTGAGGTCTCTTTCCAACAGGCACGGGAGTGAGTGTGGGAAGCTGACCGCTTCATCAAGGCCCTTCATCAAGCCTTCCTACGACCTCAGTGAAAGCATCAGCTTCACTGCTTCCCCAGGGGGTACCCTGGTAACCACCCTGTTAAGCCACGCAGGATTCATGACTTTCAGAGTTTTGATGTTGTTTGAGATAACAAATGTTTGTTGCTGTCAGCTGCTAGATTCAGGAGTAATTGTTAACATACATAGCAATAGATAAGCAATGACTAATGTCACTGCCACTTGATAAAGAAATGTGGATTCAGAAACTTAGGTTACTTGAGGAAATATGCACGGAGCTGGGATTCAAACCCAAATTCTAAAAGCTCAAACTCTCATTCTCTCTGTTGTACGGCCTCATACGTAATGCTGTTTTATGGAAGTTATTCTTCACTTAAGAGAATGCAACAATGGGCAAAGAAAAATCAGTAATGAGAATATAGTCAATCCTCGTTAATTTGCAAATTACATATGTGCAAATTTATTGCTATTTAAGTTACACCTTACTATTTTCTCCAATCAAATTAAACAAACACCTACAACACTCCTACTATTAAAAGTGCACTGTACCATAGATAATCTTCTATGTGCTACTAGAGACACAGGAAGGACTGGCTAGGTTATAAATTCACATAGATTTTATTCCAAGATAATTTAACAAGTACTTACCTGCTCTCAAGTACCTCCTTGCTCTCAAATGATCTGTGAGAGCCATCTAGTGTCAGTTTTGTTTAATTACAATCTGCACAGTAGGCTGAATATATTGTAAATAAGTCACCTTCTTAAGCCATTTGAATCCTACTAATTTGAAAGAACGTTAACCATTTAATATCCTCATGTGTACAAAACAATGCCAATCTTCACATTATTTTAACATGGAAAATTCAGTCTTCAATTTCTCTCAGTTCTAAATAATATAAGGTATATCATTCAATATAAAACTAACACTGTTTAATACCAGTGGTTCTCAACCCTCCCAATGCCGTGGCCCTTTAATACAGTTCCTGTGGGTTCAGAACCACTGCTCTACACCAATGTTTTTCTAACTTCAGGAATTTCTTTTTCTGACTTCTGGCAAATCTTCATAGCTATGAAGTTTCTCTTCACTTAAGAGAATGTAACAATGGGCATGGAAAAATCAGTAATGAGAATATAGTCAATCCTCATAAATTTGCAAATTACATATGTGGAAATTCACCTGCTTTTTAAAATTCAGTTCGAAGCCCAACCCACTTGCGGAACTTCCGTGGTCGCTCATGAACATATATAAGGGAGTAAAAACTTGAATTGCCTGATGTGCACTTTCTCAGTTGAGGGTAAACAGGGATAAATTCTGTCTTCTTTCAGCTTTTATACTGTAAACAAGTGACCTTTTCACAATATATTAAATGCTGGGCTTTTATTTTTTATTTCACTGTTTAAAGCATCCCCCAGCACAGAGCCCCAGAGATATCTGGGGCTCCCATACACAAGAAGGCTGTGATGTACCTTAGGAAGAAAATGTGTTAGAGAAGCTTCCTTCAGGCATGAGTTATAATGCTGGACAGTTTAATTCCTCTGAGTTAAATATTAATAAATCAACTATACATATATATATAGTAAGATTTCTCTAAACAGAAATGCACGTAAAACAAAGATATGTACTAATCAGTGATAAAAATGTTACATCAGAGGCTCAAAGGAGCACAACCCTATATGTCCACTAATTGTTCACGGCAACTGTAGAAATCACCACCACAAATAAAAATCAACTGCATATGCTAGTGATTAGCATTTTCTGTTCTGTCCTTATTTCTAAGGTGTTACAGCAGAAAGTTGTTATTCAAGTTCTTAAATAGTCCTGAGTGCACTAAGCACCGTCTGAAACTCATATAGTATAAAGAACACCTTTCTACACTGTTATCTAAACAAGATCTGTTACGTCAGCTCTGGCAAGCTAGTCACGTTTTTCTAGTATTCATTACAATAGTTGCATCACTATTAAAAAATTTTTAAATATATGTGTGTATATTATCAAAATTATCTCATGTACCACCTGAGGGTTCATGTACATGAAATGTATTTGGAAAAACACTCTTACATATACCATATAAAAAGTTATTACCAAACTTGTCAATTATGAATATCCCCTCTAATAAACAAGTTTCAGGCTCAGCACCATAGCCCAGTGGTTATGGCACCGGCCACATAACCAGGGCTGGCGGGTTGGAACCCGGCCTGAGCCTGCTAAAAAACAATGATAACTACAACAACAACAACAAAAACAACAACATCAACAAAAATAGCTGGGCATTGTGGCGGACACCTGTAGTTCCAGCTACTTGGGAGGCTGAGGCAAGAGCATCGCTTGAGCCCAAGAGTTTGAGGTTGCTGTGAGCTGTGAAGCCACAGCACTCTACCAAGGGCAAGAAAGTGAGACTCTATCTCAAAAGAAAAAAAGAAGTTTCACAAGTATCCATTTGAAAATAATCATATTTTTCTCAATTCATATTAGGAAAATGACTATAGGTTATAACACAAAACAGAATGTAGCATACCATGTGGAAATAGTACAAAGAAAGTGTGATGGGTTATAAAGTGAATATTCTTTTTTGTTTTTTTTGGAGACAGAGTTTCAAGCGGTCCTCCTCGGGAGAGTGCCGTGGTGTCACACAGCGCACAGCAACCTCCAACTCCTGGGCTTAGGCGATTCTCTTGCCGCAGCCTCACGAGTAGCTGGGACTACAGGCACCTGCCACAACACCCGGCTACTTTTTTTTTTTTTTTTTTTGAGACAGAGCCTCAAGCTGTCACCCTGGATAGAGTGCT
>CAUYRH010095553.1:0-16873 GCA_963574655.1 Perodicticus potto | reverse complement strand
ATCTGTACCAGAATGTTTATTGCAGCCCAATTCATAATTGCTAAGTCATGGAAGAAGCCCAAGTGCCCATCGACCCACGAATGGATTAATAAACTGTGGTACATGTACACCATGGAATATTATGCAGCCTTAAAGAAAGATGGAGATTTTACCTCTTTTGTGTTTACATGGATGGAGCTGGAACATAGTCTTCTTAGCAAAGTATCTCAAGAATGGAAGAAAAAGTATCCAATGTACTCAGCCCTACTATGAAGCTAATTTAAAGGTCTCATATGAAGTCTATAACCCAACTATAGCACAAGAATATGGGAAGGGAGGGGAGGGGAAAAGTTGAGGTAGAGGGAGGGTAATGGGTGGGGCCACACCTATGGTGCATGTTACAAAGGTACAGACAAAGCTTAATAAATGCAGAATACAAATGTCTTCATACAATAACTAAGAAAATGCCACGAAGGGTATGTTAAACAGTTTGATGAAAACATTTCAGACTGTATATGAAACCAGCACATTGTACCCCTTGATTGCACTAATGTATGCAGCTATGATTTAATAAAAAAAAAAATAAGAAAAATAGAATTAGAGCTACAGACAGATGCAGTATATTTTTTTTTTTTTTTTTTTTTTTTGCAGTTTTGGCTCGGGCTGGGCTTGAACCCACCACCCCTGGTACATACAGCTGGCACCCTACTCCTTGAGCCACAGGCACCGCCCAACAGATGCACTATTAAGCAAGTGTTGTTGGTATGGAGTATATGGGTAACAGGGCAATATGTTTTCAGGAAGTGAATTGCATTAAACAGAAAAACCTTAACTTTTGAAAATGTAATTCATGGATTTCAAAAAAATTAATATCAAATTTTATTATAACATTGAATTATAAGTAGGACACATTTTTCTAAACCTAGTCCAGGCCAAGCCAATTTTTTTTTTTTAAATGAATCATGTGTCAGGATACTAATACAGGGTTTCCTGCACATCTCAAAGGAAGTTTCAGATAGTGTCTATATATTTTTATCCTTCTGGGCTTGACCATATTTAACATTTTTGCAAGTACAGTAAGAAACATAGCAGATAGGTCCTTGTGATCACTTTGTGATAATTATAAAATGTCATAGAACAAATATATGTTGGAGCTAGGCATTCCATGTCCCAGTTCCAGATTTCTATTAGGTTCTAACAGAGATCAGTAGTAAAATAATTTGATTGTGAAAAAGCCAATTATATATATCCAAAGAATTTATATGAGAAGCATGGGTGTTAATTAATTAATTTATTTTTGAGAAAGAATCTCACTGTCACCCTCCGTAGTGTGCCGTGACATCACAGCTCACAGCAACCTCAAACTCTAGGGCTTAAGTGATTCTCCTCCCTCAGCCTGCCAAGTAGTTGGGACTACAGGCGCTCACCACAATGCCCTGCTATTTGTTGTTGCAGTTGTAATTGTTGTTTAGCTGGCCTGGACCGGGTTTGAACCTGCCAGCCTCAGTGCATGTGGCTGGTGCCATAACTACTGTGCTATGGGCGTTGAGTCAATTTCCTTTTTTTTTTTTTTAAAGAGATGAGGTCTTGCTCTGTCACCCAGATTGCAGTGCAGTGGTGCACAATCATAGCTTACTGTAGCCTTGAACTCCTAGGCCCAAAGGCTCCTCCTGCCTCAGCCTCACCAGTAGCTAGGACAATAGATAAGTACATGCCACCACACCTAGATAATTTTTAAATCTTTTATAGAGAAGGAGTCTCACTATGTTAACCAGGCTGGACTGAACTTCTGGCCTCAAGTTATTCTTTGTTGGCCTCCCAAATTGTAGGGATTATCGATGTGAGTCACTATGCCCAGTTAGGTGTTAACATTTTGAAACTTTAAGATCTAAAAAATCAACTATCTTCCTGGTAGAAATAAATGTAGCCCTAAATAATCTTGGCAGATTTTTATTTAAATGATGGCTTGGCTCACTTTCGTGAGTGGATCTTCATCAGGAGGAGTGGTAGAGCATCGTGGCATCCATTAACTGCTACTGCTGCTTTCACAGTGATCTCTGAAATAGGAGTCTTATAATAAATTATGTTATCACTGAATGCAAAGGACTGGGATTTTAGTGAAACATAGTAATTTATGTATAATTGGGCATAAAGCCAAAATAAGGCACATTTTCCAGTGTTAACTGCAGTAATTACACTGAAATCTTTGGTAATATTTGACATGTATGAATCAAAAATCATTATAGAACCACAGCATCATTAAAAACAAATAAGATCATATCTTCCCCCCATATAAAACTGATGGCTTCCCAATGGGCTTAGAATAAACTCCAGATCCTTAGCACCGCCTTGCAGGCTCTCTGTTCTCAGAGGCCTTAGTCATTTGCTTCTCAAATATGACACAATCATTCCATCTTAGGGTCTTTACACTTGCTCTTCTCTCTGCCTAGACTTCTCTTTCTCTGTGTCCTGTTCCCTTCCTAGTCTTTAGCTATTAGGTCATATGCCACCTCCCTAGAAAGTTCCTCCCAAATTGCTCAATCTGAACTTACTCTTTTCCTCTCTCTCTCTCTCTCACACACACACAGAGCACACTACACCACACACACACATTCACTCTATTTTACTGGCACTTTCTTATTATGGTATTTATACTTATCAGAGAATAATTTTATTTAATCCAATACTTCTACCTGTAGTAGCTGCCTCTGGGGCATGTCCCATTCCCTTGGCCCACATTCATTTGAACTGTAGCTGCAATAGACAATTCCTTGCAAGTGTGGACTTAACTCCCAAACAGTGACCCTCCTCAAGCATACTTCACTTATCTTCCAACTTTCTGCTCTAGGACTTTCCCTGGTGCACAGGAGAGTGGTCAGCCCAAGCCCAAGCACAGCCAGTAGGAGATGTAAGTCAATAGATAAATAAGCTCGTTGTTCAGTCTTCAGACACACAAGGCTGGGAGCCTGCTGAAGTTTCTTAGGAAATCCCAGCAGAAATGAAGCCCCTCGTTCCCACAGAAGCAACCTGGGCTGTTTCTCCTTTTCCACTTCACCGTCCACTCTCCCACATCACTGCTTCCTGGAAACATGCCCAAACTTAGTGTCAATAATCAGTATTCAAGACTTTGTCTCATGCTTTGCTTTCAAAAGAACCCTAAGTAAGACAGATTTTATAAAACATAACATCCATAAGAGCCAAGGAGACCATATCTTTTTTGTAGTTTGCTTTTATTATAATACCTATCACAGTGCTTGGCTCATAGTGAGTGTTGTGCATGTGTGTGTATAAAAATTATAAGCAAGAATAGAGATTATGGATGAATTTAGGGAGGAAATGAAATAATACTCCAAAAGAAAGGAATGATCAAAGGGAAAACTGAAGAGGATATAGGATAGCATGAGCATAAATAATACTAACTGAAAATAAAGAAGATGTAACACAAGAATAGAAATTTCTGGAAAAGTCTAAGACACTTAATCTGATTCAAGAAGGTTGAATATATAAAAAATCTGAAAATCTTCTATTAAGATTTGGTCATCTTGCAGAGAAGTTAGGTGGTATTTTTGTTTTACTTTGACTTGAACACTGAAAGTTTTATTTTCTCAGAATCTCAAAACTTGATCCATGTGATAATAGGGTTGAATGTTAAGTCCACAAATGCAATTTTCTACTTAAAAAAAATACAGAATAAAAGGACTTCTGCTTATGAGTATGCCAGAGTAACCAGTACCAGATTTGTCTTGTATAAAGGAGACAACATATGAGAGGCAAGTGTTCTCAGTAATGGGGTATGGGAACCACAGGATTTTAAATACTGAGAAAAAGAAAACACATTAAGTTGAGCCCCATATTTTCCCCAGCTTGCTGCTTAGAAACACTTTACCAACTGGCATAGGATGCTATAGTCAAAGCAGAGAGGCAGTTCTGCTGAATGAAGAAGATGAGGACAGAATCAGAGGTTGATGAATTAACTAGAATTATTAGGAATGGATACCAGACGGAAGAGAGCTTCATAAGAAGGATAAGTAAAGGAAAAGGTCCTATATGACTGAAAGTTGAAACAAGATATCAGATGTTGTGTGGTGCAGGATGATGTTGGAGTTCCAGTCTAATGAAGTGATCTCACCTTACAGTTCAGATATTCAGTTTAAATCCCCCAAAGGCCAAACCTTGTATGTATACACCATAGTTTACAGTAAGATCCATACCCTTGGAGTAAAGCAAAATCAAAATAGACTCAAACTAACAAAAAATAAAATCAAGCTTGACAGAATGCCTCTTTAAAGGAAGACAACATAATCAGGACTCCTCACAATGTATCATACATAATGTTCAACAATAAAAGTGTACTAGACAAGTGAAGAAGGAAAATATGACACATTATGAAGGGAAAAGGGAGATTGAGTAAAAACACATGCTGAGATGACATTTATGTTGGAATTAGTATTCAAAGACTTTAAAAAGAGAAATTATAAGTATGTTCAAAGACCTAATGTAAAAGATGGACATACTAAATAAATCAGGAAATAGGATCAAGATGGCTGACTAGACACAGTAAGTATGTTTCTCCTGTGTGGAACAACAAGACTAGTCAGCAGATTCTCACATTTCTAGCAGGTCATCTAGGAAAGAAATGCTAGGATTCACCAGGGAAGAGATGAAAAGCACCGAAAGTGGTTAAGGAGAATATTCAGGGCATTTTGCCCAACTAGGAACTGGTTTAACAGCTGGGAGAATCTCCTGAATGTGGTGAAACTTTTAGAGAGAAGCTCCCAGAGCTCTTCTCTTCAAGACAAGGTTTTATGAACTTGGCTGCAAAAGAAACCCCTGAACCAGGCAGGTCTTGGAATTAACATAGGGAGCTTCTTGGATATTGCACAGAAGCACTGTTCCAGAAAAGGAACTCATTGAGGGACCCCACAGGCATTCAAGTCAAAAGCAACTTAAGCTGGGCACCATTCTGAGAGCCTAGATACCAGGGAACTGTGAGCATGCCTACAGCCATTGTGCGGTTCTGAGGAGGGGTACAGGAACCCAGGTGATCCCATGTACACTAGGAAATGTCTCCACTGTGGGTTGACAGTGATACTGAACTGTTTGTGGACAGCATTTTCTACAGTTTCTCATTCATGCTACCTGCCTAGATAGGGTCCCTTGGTCACAGGGCCAAGACACCATTTTGTGAGTTTGACATTGGATGGTGTCTCACCTCAGGCTGAGTTTGGATTTGATAGGCATACAACCCCTTCCTGACTGGGGAGGGGCAGGGAGGCCAGGATTTCCAGCACACATCTGGTATAGCACCCATCCTTCTGCAGTGGGCTGTTGTGAGACCAAGTCAAAAGTGACCGTCACACCCCACTGTTTCTTATTAGTGAAGCTTGTCTGAGAAGGGTCTTAACCTCTTTGGCCACAGGCCCAGGGTGCTATTTTAGGAATTTTAAGCCAGGCAGTACCCTACCCTTGGGCTGATTTTGGGCTGGCATAGCCTTAGCCAGCTAAGGAAAGACAACAGATACCAAGCTCTCCTACACACACCAAAGACAATCCCCACTGTCCTGATACCAACTTCAGCAAGAATGAGGTACAAGTAGATTGCACTTCCCCCAGAGTCTTGCCCATACTTTTTTGCCTAGAAGAGGACCTATCCTTCTCATCACAGGTCCAAGGTGCCTGTTTAGAAATTTAAAGCTAGGCAGCTCCCTACCCTCAGTCTGATTTTGGGATAACACAACCCTGCTCAATTGAGGAGGGGCCGGGAAGCCAGCCCAAGCTCTGCTACCTACTCTTCAGATTATTCTTACCACTCTGCTACAAGCTATAATGACACTAAAATGTGAGCATATAGCACCCTGCCTAGTATCTTCCCCACAATCTCCTGGAAGAGGATCCCACCCTTTACGTTCACAAGGTAAAGGTGGCAGTTTAAAGCTCGGCAGCATAAGAAGAGACATAGAGAATGGGATCTTCCTTCCCCAACCACCCAATGCTGTGGGCATAAGCCATCTCTGCTCCCCAAAGTGAATGTTTGGTGTGGGTAGGTTGCAGGACAATTGGTTCTAGGCTTGTAAGGGGGGGTGCACCCCCATTTGTACTCTGCTCACTGTGCCCAAGTTCCACACAGAGGGTGTGTCTCATTTTCCTACCTTCATGAACAGGCAGTGTATTTGCAGCTCTTGTGAGCTCAGCCTTTGGGGCCCTACATTGCTGGATCCGTAATCAATGCTTCCTATCACCCATCTGTTCTATACCAGCCTTGGAGGACCTACAGGTCCTGGGAGAATTGTGGGTGTTCTGGAGCTTGGACATTCAGAGGAGGCTACTTCTAGCTAAGAGGAGAGTGTCTCTTAGGACAAAGAGGACCAGGGTACCAGCTCCCTACAATTTGGGGCCTTTTCCTCTGCCCCTCTTCCACCCATTGCTGCTGAGACAACTGTGGTTGTTTCCACTCAGGACTAGTGAGAAATCCATAGGGGAAGATTAAATCAGGGTATTTGGAAGTGGCTGCCCCACCTCTAAGAGAACACCTATCACACCCAGATTCCAAGGTACTTGGGTTGTATTCCGTTCCCTCTAAAAAGTCACAACAATTTTTTTCCACTTTTCCCAAGGACTAAAGTTACTGTTTCTACTGAGGGTGGGCCAGCAGTCCTCTTTCCAAGCAGCTTATCTCTTCCTAGGTGAGCCTACCCCCAAACTGGAGGCAAGTCCCTGGCAAAACCATACTTCCCCTACCAGAACATTTCAGCCACACCCCAAAGTCAGTGTGGTAGCCCTGAACGCAGTGGATTGAGCTGTTCTCCCATCTCTTCTGTAGTTTTGTTAGGATGTGAACTGGGAATCTGGGTGCTTTTGCCCCCATAATGACAGACACCACTATCATTGACAAGAGAGGGAGATGTGAATGACATATGCATCATGCAGCTGCCTATCTCCTCCAATCTCATCAAAAGGGCTCACCTCTCCTGTCATAGGCTCATTGTGCATCCATTCTTCTCCTGCTTGAGCATTCTTACAAAGCAAGAGATCACCCACACCCCTCACTGTCACAGCCAGTGTCTGAACTCAAGGAGGCTTAAGGGAAAGTTTTCTAGCCTGCTCTCAGTCTAGTCACCCTAGGACTTAAGCATGCTATCCAGAGGCCTGGTACCTAGGGGATTATCTGACCTAGCCCACTACTCCTGGCGCCTGAACACAGTGTCAGGGATGTAAGGTCCAACTGACCCAAATTACAACACCACAATGGGGACTTACCTGCATGAGCAGAAAGACAGTGTACCTCTCTCTTTCTACACTGAGCAGCAGAGTTCCCAGCAGAGAAAACTGGTAAAACACAAAGTTTATCTGTTTTGAGCTGAAGAAAGAGGTTCTAGATGAGAAGAAACCAGCATAAGAACTCAGGCAATATAAAAAAAACAGACTTCCTGGATACTACTAAAGGATCACATTAACTCTCCAGCAATGAACTCCAACCAAAAGGAAATTTTTTAAATGTCAGATACAGAATTCAAATATGGATTGCAAGTAAGCACAATGGGATTGATTAAAAAGTTAAAACCAAAATATAGTAGAACCTTCATAGTTGATCACCTATCTACATTGATCACCTCCATAAGTTAACCTAATTTTCATAGACCAGAATGTATGTTTGTTTCAGTACAGTAGGGCTAATTGCTTATGTTGACCACTTCCATATATTGACCAGTTTGTTACAGTCCCTCAGGTTGTTCTACCATATTGAAAAATATGGAAAAATTAAAGACATGAAAGAAAAATTCACTAAAGAGATAGATAATTTTAAAAAATAACAGAACTTCTGGGCTTGGCGCCTGTGGCTCAACAGGCTAAGGCGCCAGCCACGTACACCTGAGCTGGTGGGTTCGAATTCAGCCCAGCCTGCCAAACAACAATGGTGACTGCAACCAAAAAAAATGGCTGGGTGTTGTGGTGGGCGCCTGTAGTCCCAGCTACTTGGGAGGCAGAGGCAGGAGACTCACTTGAACCTAGAAATTGGAGGTTGCTGTGAGCTGTCATGCCACAGCACTCTATCCAGGGTGACAGCTTGAGGCTCTGTCTCAAAAAAATAAAAAAATAAAAAAATAACAGAACTTCTGGAAATGAAAGAGTTATTTAGGGAATTTTAAAATAAAGTGGAATGTCTTAACAACAAAATAAACCAAGCAGTAGAAAGAACTTTAAGAGCTTAAGGTTAAGGCTTTTGAACTAACCCAATCAAAAATAAAGAAAACAGAATCAAGAGAAATGAGCAAAATATCTGAGAAATATAGGAAAATATATAGAATGCCCAAATATAAGAACTGTAGGTACCTCCGAGGGAGAAGAATAAAAAGCAAAAAGGCATGGAAAACCATTTATGGCAAAAATGAAGGAAAATTTCCCTGGTCTTGATAGAGATTTAGACATCCAGATACTAGAAAGTCAACAAACTACTGAAAGATTCGTTTCAAATAGGACATCACTAAGGCACAAAGAGGTACATAGTCATCAGTCTGGTCAAAGGACAAAGGAGAAAATACTGCTTACTGCAAGATAAAAGTATCATGTAACTTACAAAAGAAAACCCATCAGACTAACAGCAAGGTCTCAACAGAAACCTTTCAGGTCAGAGGAATTGAGATCCCATCATTAGTATTCTGAAACAAAATAAGTGTTAGCCAGAAATTTTGCATCCTGAAAAACTAAGTTTCATAAATGAAGGAGAAAGGAAATCTTTCCTAGACAAGTAAACAGTAAGGGAATTTGTCACCACTGTGCTGTCCTACAAGAAATGCTCAAAAGTGTTCCAAACACTGAAAAAACAGTCAATGCTGACCAGTATAAAAACACCAGAAAGTAAAACTTTATAGATATTATAAAACTGTAACACAAGGGAGAAAACAAAGCAACACCAGCATAGTTAACCATCAACATGATGGCTGGAACAGTTTCTCACCAATCAATATTAACATTGAATGTAAATGATCTAAATGCCCTACTTAAAAGATATAGATTGATGGGGTGGCACCTGTGGCTCAGTGAGTAGGGACTGAGGATGGCAGGTTCGAACCCAGCCCTGGCCAAAAGGCAACAACAACAAAAATAGCCAAACCTTGTGGCATGTGCCTATAGTCTCAGCTAGTTGGGAGGCTGAGGCAAGAGAATCACCTAAGCCCAAGAACTGGAGGTTGCTGTGAGCTGTGATGCCATGGCACTCTACCAAGGGTGACAAAGTGAGACACTTTCTCTAAAAAAAAACAAAAAAAAGATATAGATTGATGGAATTGATTAAAAAGAAAAAACCACAACAACTCAAATATCTGCTGTTTCCAAGAAACTCCATTTAACACATAAAGAGTCATAAAGGAAAATGGTGGAAAAATAATATTCTACACAAATGGGAACCCAGAGTGAGCAGGAACAGTTATTCTCTCAACTGAAATAAAAGGCTCTATCAACAACAGTAAATACAGTCAAAGAACATTTCCCACCCAAATTTATGCCCTTCTCAGAGAGCAGCCTGCATCCAATAACAGATGGTGTTAAAGTACAAATCCTGTCCCATCTCCATTTGGGACAACTTTTTGCAAACGATTCTCCATTTCAGATCAGTTTTCTAGGAAACCTGACCTAAAACAGTTGATGCCTCTAATTGTTGGTAAATTCAAAAATGAAATTTTAAAGCTAGATTAACCTAAAGACTATCATGAAAAGTCCATTACTAATTATAAGTGAAGTATGAATATATTTTGGCATGTCAGAGCTGTGCAATCGTTAGAACTGTTTGGGAACTGCAATGTAATATTACTGGAAAGGAACACATTAGGAAGGTGCAAGGAGTAGACTATTTCAGTCATCTGAGAGGTGGGAGAGAAGTAGTAATTGTAAGGACAATAGCATTTGATGGCTATTGTTGAGGGCTATTAATTTTTTAGAGAAAGGGAATGAATGATTGAGTATGATTAATCACTAATTTAAAAGGCAAAAGGCCTACTTGAAAGTACAAAAAGATATTCTTGTTGGAAATGCTGAAGAACAGGTACAGGAACAAATTATAAAAATAGTAGAGTTCCAGAGGAGATTGACTTCTCAATCTAAGCAGGATTGTTATGTCAAGTTCATGAAAATATTGTTATTAAGAATAAATGGAACCCGAGATATGGAATACAACATTCTGGTCAATACCCTCAAATATTTTAAAATACAAAATCTCCTGAACCTGTGGTCCTGCAGAAGTGGCTCTTCTCCTCTGTAAATGCTAGTGCTCTTAATTGTTTAAAGACAAGGCAGAAGCCTCTCTTTTACATCGCAAAATGTATTGTCTTCCTCCAATTATTTCCCATCTTCCCTCCTGGCTGAAAGACTAATAACTAGGATTAGTCACAATGTAATGCAGATGAGAAAGTAGTGAGTCTGCTAAGGTAAGAGGAAGATAATATGCTAAGAGTACTGCAGCATTTAGCCAACATATACCAGTAAAAACTAGGAGAGTATGTAGGGGACTGGTGCATGAAGATGCTGGATCAAAGGAGATATTAGATAAAGTTGTACAAGATACAGGAGTCCTATTTCATGATATAGTATTTGAGATCCTGACAAGAAACCTGGGAGACAGTACTATTATAGAGTAGTTCTTGGAAGCTTTAAAAAAAAAAGTGATGTCATATAATCTACATACATAATGTAGAAATGCCAAACTACCCTGGCAAATGGTAGAGAAGGGGTCAAAAGACTTAGAGAAGTAAAAATGCTAGAATATATATACTATTTCAAGTCATGAACTTACCAGCAGACTGCTGGGTAGGAGGGCCTACAAGACACTCCATTTACTAAAGGGGGCACTGACATCATTAAGGAGTTTGGTCATATCTGGTCTGTGGTGGCCTGGAATAATTTCAGGAGATGATGTTATGGAACTAGGATTTTTGATATCAACAGGGAAGATAGGATTAGGAAATAATAAAGGCAAAGCGATGACATTCAATCTTCAGATACAAGGTAGGCATAATTATTGTCATTAGAGCTGTGGAGATGAACATGGCATCCCAGTAGTAAAATAGCCATCAACAAGAATACTGTTCAATTCTATACCTGCCCTATCCAATACAGTAGCTTCTAGACATGTGTGTTATTTATGTTTAAATTTTAATTAATTGAACTTGAACAAACTTTAAAAATTAGTATCATTAGCCACAATTAAATGTTCAATAGTCACATGTGGCTTGTGACCCATATTGTGTCCACAAGTGTAGATATAGAATATTTGCATCACTTCAGGAAGTTCTAATGGGAAAATTTATACAATTGGGAGTCTTTCAGCTTTTCTGATTTTTTAAAATTATAATTCCTTTCCTAAAATGAGCCAGTTTCAGGCCCAGAATCTACTGGCTCGAGGATGGACTCTGCAATTAGCAAGAGGATATAACAACATGAAAACAATATATAGCATAAAGAACATCAAAGCCATTTACTCAGATAACTAACCATTAAAAAATAAGAATAATCATGTATTTCTGACATTTTGAGGGTTCTGAGAAAGGGAGTCTAAGTTGGCAATGATACCTAGGACTCAAAGTATCTTCATCATCCTCCTGTTAGAGTGAGAGCATTTGAAGGTCAGGAAAAAATGGAGTCCTGATCCAGGTCTTGCTCACAGTGAACCTTTGGGCCCCAACTGTATAGTTAAAATGAAGATATTTGACTGAACTCCCACATTGGTTGCCTTCATCCCCACATCATTTTCTTGGCCTGCTGAGAACAAGCTTTAATAGCAGAAGAGGCCAAGTGGAAACTACTGAGACTACAACTTGGCCAAGATACTCACTGGGCTCAGGAATTCAAGACCAGCCTGAGCAAAAGTGAGACCCCATCTCTAAAAATAGCCAGGTATTGTAGTGGGCACCTATAGTTCCAGCTACTTGGGAGGCTGAGGCAAGAGAATCACTTGAGTTGAAGAATTTGAGATTGCTGTGAGCTATGGGACTCTACCAAGGGCAACAAAGTGAGACTCAAACAAAACAAAAAACAATATTGTATCACTTAGGTAATAGCAGAGATCAGTACCACCTTAAAGACCTATGGAATTCAGGATCAAGAAATGATTTGCATTATACAACTATTTAATTCACCTATCCGCTCCTTACCCAAATCTGATAGATCCTGGAGGATGACAGTGGACTAAATAAATTTAACCAAGTAATATCCTGAATTGTAACTGGTGTACCAAATGAAGGATATTTCCTGGAGAAGATTAATACAGATTTAGGTACATCGATCTGGCCTTTAATATGGCAAATGCATTTTTTTTCTGTTCCTATCAGAAAGAGGATCAGACAGAGTTGGTATTCACATGGAGTAGACAACAGTATTCTTTACAGTCTTTCTCTGGGGTTATATTAACTCTCCTGCTATATGTCACATGATAGTACTAAAACATCTGGACCATCTGGAATTTTTACAGAATATTACATTGGTCTACTATAACATCATGTTAATCACACAGGATGGGCAAGAAATAGAAAGCTCTCCAATATTGAAAACTTTGGTAAATCCCATGTACAGCAAAGGACTGGCTAAAAACTTCACATGGATTCTAGTGGCCACCACATCAACCACATTTTTAGTGCTCCTGTGGTCCATGGTATACAATAGCATTTTCTCAAAGCAGAGAAAAAATTACTTCATCCTGTCACCATTAAAAAATAAAAAGTCACTAAGTCTTCTTAGATTTCTGGATATACACTATCCTACACTTGAGAATAGTCCTTCACTCATTTACAAAGCAACTTGAAGACTATCAGCTTTAAGTGGGGCTCACACACAAAAAAAGATTTTTGTAGCAGCTTCAGGTTGCCGTGCAATAAAATCATATAGTACTTCATGTATCTGTAATGGTAAAAGACATCAAGATCCCAAGAAAGAATCACAAAATAAACATGTAAGTGTCTGGAAACAAGGTAGGGGTACTTTTACTTCATTAGAAAAATAGTCCTAGCATGCTACTGGGGTCTAGTTGAAGTGGAACACCTGATCATTAGATACCAAGTGATTATACAACCAGAATACCCCTCCTGAGCTCAGTTCTGTCAAAACATCAAACTTACCAGATCAAGAAGTTCCAACAGCAATTCACTGTAGGTATAAGTGATACACTGGGATCAGGCACAAGTAGGATCAGAGGACACTGATCAGTGCCCTCTGCTGCACAGCTAGTAGCACAGATTGAATATCACATTGTTATTTCTGCCTCTACTCACACCTGTAGCTATTTTGGAAATTCCTTATGATCAGCTGATAGAAGAGGAAAAATGCCAAGCTTGATTCACTGATGGGTCAGCTTAGTACATAGACACTAGCCAAAAACATACAACAGCTGCACTATGGCACCACTCAAGGTAAAAGCTGAGCAAAGAAGAATGAGGGAACATCTTATATATTTTGAGAGCAGGGCTTGGGTGATAGTCATTCACTTTGTGAAGAAGTAGATGTGGTCTAAGGTAAGAATATGTCTGAATTCAGGCATCATGGTGAATGGTTTATTTTGTTGGTCAGTTGCCTGAAATGAGAAAGATCAGAAGACCGAGGAAGGATATGATAAGGAAGCCTGGGAAAGAGGCATATAGATAGACTTATGAAAGTGGGCACAAAATGTGAAGATCTTCATCAAATGCAAGTGCTCCCACTTACTAGGGCCAATCTAGCTACTGCCACTATAGATTATCCTGTTTGCGGCAACACAAACCAATACTGAACCCTTGACATAACACTGTCCCTTGAGAAAACCAAACAACCCCTTGGTATCAAGTTGATATTCCTGGGTTTGCTTTTCTGTTTGTAGACCTTCGATCAGCACCACCTTCTGAATGTTTGCATCTGTTACTCCCAATTAAATAAAATATATAAATACAAGTTATGCAAGAGATAGACCATAGAAGGTACTGAAGTTATACCCCAAAATACCTCTTGCATGGAAAACTCCATCTCAGAATCAAATTTCAAGGGAATCTCATTCAAGAAAATAAAGATTAAAACGATTATAAACCCAAATATAAAATCTAAAATGATAACATTTCTTAAAAAATAGCAGAATGTCTTATGTCTCTGTGACTATGGTGTAGACTATGGTGTATTAGGACACAAAAGCACTAACCATAAAAAAATTGATAAGTTAGACTTAATAAAAATTAAATTAAATACTTCTTTTCATCAAAAGACTCAGAAGCCAACAACTGAGAGAATATAATTGCAATATAGATATCAAACAAGGATATTATATCCTAAATATATAAATCTAGAATATATAAACAATAAAAAGAAAAACACCTCTTTTCTTAAAATAGGCAAAAGTCTTTAAAGTATACTTTCCAAAAGAAAATATACAAATGTCATCTGAAAAGTTATTCAACATCTTTAATAGCATGGAAATATATATTAATTACAATGAGATGCCATTTTTATCTAAAATTCAAAGACAGAAAACACCAAGTATTGGCAAAGGTGTGGAGTATCTAGAACTCTATACACTGCTGGTGAGAATGCAACATAGTGCAGCCATGTTGAAAACTATTTGGCAGTTTTCATATACTCAGGAATTCCTACCAAGAAGTTACTTATAAGAAAATAAAAACATATACATCCTCATAAAAAGCTTTATTTATAATAGCTAATATCTAGACACATCCTACATACATGTTGCTATGGTCTGAATGTTTGTCTCACTATAAAATTTATATTGAAACTTAATCCCCCTTGTGGTGGTATCAAGATATGGGGTTTTAGGGATGTCATTAGGTCATGATGGCTTCCTTTTGCCACATGAAGACACAGAGAAAAAGTGTCATCTTTGAAGCAGAGAGCATTCTTTACTAGACATTGAATCTACTGGTGCCTTGATCTTGGACATCATAGGCTCTACTGCAAATAATAAATTTCTGTGTTTATAAATTATCCAGCTTATATTTTGTTATATCAGCCTGGATGGAATAAAACATATGGCAACATGATAGAGAATAAACAAATTGTGGTGTATTCATACAATGGAATGTTACTCAGCAATCAAAGTGAAAGAACAATTTTCTGGTACATACAACATAAAACCCTAAGAAGAGGTACAGTACTGTGAGTTTTAAATGATAAGGGATAATTAAAAACTTATTTTCACATGTTTGTGTGATATATTTTTTGACTATTTTAGGAATGATAGAACAAATCCTTTCTCACAATTTTATGTTTTTAAGATGATTATTAAAATTCACTTCTATTTCTTGAATCAGGGGCAGGACAGTATGAACTAAAAATGCCCTGGAAGATGACATTCAAAGTTTGATGTGAGAAATGCCTGGCTAATTAGGGGTTGACTGTACTAAATATCACCTTGATAGGTGAAAGGCAAATGTTCTGATTGCTCACTTATTCCACATTGTTGTAACATAATTTCCATGCTTAGAAGTGAAGTTTCTATACTTTATTATTAAATAGTTTGTTAATGTCATTAGTTTAATCTCATGCTTCTAAACAGTACTCATACATTTAGAAATGGCATAAAGGTTATGCTAAAATGTGAGTGTTACACCTAAACTGCAATGCCAGTGCCATTTATACAAAGGCAGAACATTACATTTAAGGATGAGGACAGACCTAGAAAAGGTCAAATGATAGAGGTCTTTTTTTATCATTGGAGTGATTGTTCTGTAAGATGACTAAAAACCCAGTGATACATTTAAAATAAAATACTATTTTTCATCTAATGGTAATAGCAGATAAGGGTCAAGAAAAGTAGGAAGAGATGTGTTTTACCTCCTTCCCTTAGATTTGTAGACTAGCTAGAGAAATGTAAGGGGAGGAATAGCAGGGATGACCCAATTATGATTACCTTAAAAAGTGGTATTAGGTAATTTCCTTATAAGTAAATTTAAATTTAAAATACAAAATCATGTAGTTTATGATACCTAATATTTTCTTATTTCCTACTAGCTGCCAGTATGGGGAAGTCATGACTATTGATGTAATACAATTGGAATCAACTAGGATACCAACATTTTAGAAGGTTGAACATTTTCTTAGCATGGAGTATCTTCACATTTACCTTTTTATGAAGTGAACAAAAATAATGCCATCCCAATATATTTAAATATTTAACACAGTAGTACTTTTCTTTCTTTTTTTTAGTAGTATTTTTCTAAAGCAAGCTTTGGCAAAAACATCATGTTGAAAGTTGATGAAGAAGGAAGGACTTCAGGCATACCAGCTTAGGAAATTCAGCAAACTTGCTCTCCAGAAAAACAGGAAAATTATAAATTAAAACAACAATTTGAAGTCTCTGGAAATGGTCTCAAGGACATATAGCAAATAAAGTGTTTATGCAAGAAAATCTACTAAAATTCAGCAAGTATACCATGAGTGGTATTCAAAAGAAGGCCTGATTTCCACCTTTTATTTTCTAACTCAGCAAGAAGGAAACACCACATCAGACAGTTAACAGCCAAAAATACACTGTTCTCTCCCTGCAGCTCCATTCAGGGGGGTTTCTTCTCAGAAGGGTAGGGCATAAGCATTTCTCATGTTTCTTCCTGCAACTTGCTGCTAAGGCAAAATTTAGAATGAATCTGGTGAGAAGTTATGACTCCCTGCTTTAGCCCAGCACCCATTGCTGTAATGGAGGCTCTTCCTTGGGCATGGTGCTTCTGAGACTACTGGATCTCTAATCACCCTTACTGTAGCTCATGAAGTGGTGATTCTGTGCCAGGAGAGGCAAGCTGAAAGCAGGCAAGATTATTACATACCCCTCTATCCCACTGAGCTCTCAGCAACTAAAGTAGGAGTATCACTCAGAGAGAAGCATGCCATTTTCTCCACCATTAGTGTCACAGCTAAGGTTCAGAAATTTTTCCTCAAG
>CAUYRH010095549.1:0-28994 GCA_963574655.1 Perodicticus potto | reverse complement strand
ACGGCACTCTATCCAGGGTGACAGCTTGAGGCTCTGTCTCAAAAAAAAAAAAAAAAATTTACAACACTTAGTTCCACAATCTTTTTTTTTTTTTTGAGACAGAGCCTCAAGCTGTCACCCTGGAGAGAGTGCCGTGGCATTACAGCTCACAGCAACCTCCAATTCCTGGGCTCAAGTGAGTCTCCTGCCTCTGCCTCCCAAGTAGCTGGGACTACAGGCGCCCGCCACAACGCCCGGCCATTTTTGGTTGCAGCCATCATTGTTGTTTGGCGGGCCCGGGCTGGATTCGAACCGGCCAGCTCAGGTGTACATGGCTGATGCCTTAGCCGGTTGAGCCATAGGCACCGAGCCCCACAATCTTTTTATCACGTGCTGCTCTGGTGGCCTGGTATTTTTCATGACATTCTCAGCTTCAAGGCCAGAGCCAAAACAGGAAGGTACATCTTGACAACCTGTCCACATCTGAATAAGCTCATGATGATCTAAACGTGGTGGATTCCATTGAGAAAAATCAAACAGGCTTCGCTCATTAGCAGGACATCTTTCCACTTCCTGCCTGGGTAGACCTTGGTGCATAAAGTAGTATGATCATAAGAGCTTCATTTGGCTCTTGGAGGTGTTCAGAGACTATGGACATCTGGATGGAGATAAAAATAATTTTTTTAAATGCACATTTTCTCTCTAAGATTAAGTGATCCTTCTAAAAGGAAAGCAATGCCATTAATGAAGGATAAAAACAAGACAGAATTTATTGAA
Source organism: Perodicticus potto (assembly GCA_963574655.1). NCBI lineage: Eukaryota > Metazoa > Chordata > Mammalia > Primates > Lorisidae > Perodicticus > Perodicticus potto. The sequence continues at coordinate 28,238 of CAUYRH010095549.1, read as the reverse complement.
TTTTAAGGTCAAGTGTTGACGTAAAGAGCTCACTTTCTTGAACTCAATTCCAGCCATTTATTTATTCAGTGTCTTTGTTATTAACTTATTATTGTGTCATTTCAAAAAGGATCTGAGATTGGTTTCAAATGCCTGGGCAGTATTAATGAAGATAGTTATACTGACAATATTTTTCATCATGGTAAGATATTCTTGACATAAATTCACCATCTCTTCAGAATTCTTCTGCTTTAGAGACAGAAATATGGAAAGTATCAAGTTAAAGTCTGGCAGATTTCACCAACTGCATTCTTAAAAAATTCAGTAGACAGCCATTTAAAAGAGGAACTTGGCTGTATGTATTTGTAAATTAGAGCCAGAATTATATATGATGCATACATATTTTTAAGGACAATGTAAAGTTGTATTAGTGGGGGTGGGGGAGTGGAAATTGTGGAAATTGCCCAGTGGGATGATGGCATTAAGAAGTCTGTTATGTCTTAATAGAAATCCAGCATATTTTTATATTGGAAAAAATATGGAACTGAGACTAGAGAGAGCAGGTGAGTACTATATTGAGTATCAGAATAGCTTTTTTCAAAAAAGAACGTGGAAAACATCCCAGATTAAAAATAAGCTACCTTAATTTTTATTTATTCATTCATTTATTAGGAAGTGAGGAAAAGAGACAAATGGAATATTCAGGGGTGAGAAAATTTAAGATTACTTGCATGCAGGCCAGGTGCAGTAGCTCACACTTGTAATCCTAGCACTCTGGGAGGGCAAGGCAGATGGAATGTTTGAACTCCGGAGTTCAAGACCAGCCTGGGCAAGAGTGAGACTCTGTCTCTCAAAAATAGCTGGGCATTGTGGTAGTCCCAGCTACTCGGGAGGCTAAGGCTAGAGGATCACTTGAGCCCAAAAGTTTGAGGTTGCTGTGAGCTATGACCGTATGGCACTCTACCAAGGGTAACAAACTGAGACTCTGTCTCCTCTCTTCCAAAAGAAAGATTATTTGCATGTAAAGAAGGATTAAGTTACTGGTAATAGTTTCAATCCAGTTTGGCTCTTCCAAATTTTTTTGTTTTTCTATTTGCAGCTACCATTGGAAACAATTTTTAAGTATGTTTTGCACACCAAAGCAAGTCATTATAGGGGTATTATAAAAATGGGGACAAAGGCAGATTTGATTAGAAGTAGAATAAGAGGCCTCTCCTCTGCCTGTGAGGACCTGATGTGGTCATGCTTTTGCATTGTGCCAAGGCTAAATTTCATTTTCAAAAATATTTTGTAGTTGTTCAAGCACATTAATGAGCAACAGATAGCCATATCCAATTAATTTTGACATGTCCAATATGAAATTTGTAGATTGGAGCTAGACTGAGTTTGTTCTCCTATTTTCAGTTTCAACAGAGTAAGATAAGCATAACCAGTTTTCTGAATATTGTGAACTGGACAGGACACCAGCATGAAATAGTCAAATTTTATTCCCAGTAACTGCCTTCAACTCTGTGCTGTCCAATCTCCCCTGTCCTTTAAGGACATCTCTAGAAGAATCCATAACTTTCCCCTGGCACTGGCCTCTAGCCAAAGACCACCAGAACACATCTGTGATTAACAGGTCGAGTTCATTAGTCATTCCAGGGAGGGAGAGCCCACCCTGCAGGGAACTGTGAGATATCTCATTAAAGAAGGACCTGTTATGGGATAAATGTTGAATGAAAGGAAATACAGAAATAATATATAAACTTTAGTTATAACTAGCTATTCTAATGCCAGAATTTTTTTAAGTCACAATATGGTTGACCTGTTCAAAAGGTTTATTCAGATTATGTTTAGAAATTGGCCTTTTAAAATTCTTTATATGCTTTTTTCTTTAGTGAATATTTTCTTTTTTTATAGTGAATATAAGAAGTAAGCCTAACTAATGAGCAGTGGATTCACTGAACAAGCAGAGATACCAAACTGACATTTCATGAAGAAATTAGATGAGGGAATCTGGGAATTTCAATGGTACACACGACAATGAAAATGGTTAAAAGAAAAAGCGGGGAAGGGGGACAAACAAAAATTTCCTTACCTTTTAGAAAGAGAAATCATCAATATAATAAATATCAACAGAAAATTATTCTCGGCGGCACCTGTGGCTCAGTGGGTAAGGCACTGGCCCCACATTCCAAGGATGGTGAGTTCAAACCCAGCCCTGGCCAAACTGCAACAAAAAAATAGCCAGGCATTGTGGTGGGGCTTGTAGTCCCAGCTATTCGGGAGGCTGAGGCAAGAGAATCGACTAAGCCCAAGGGGTGGAGGTTGCTGTGAGCTGTGACGCCACAGCACTCCACCAAGAGTTAATAAGTGGAACTCTGTCTCAAAAAAAGAAAAAAATACAAGAAAATTATTCTGAGAGCTAAATAAACTCCAGTAAAAAATGGAGGAAAAATTTACTATCATCAGCACTTTCACCTATGTTATTTTGACATCATAAATCCTCTTGTCTTATTGTTAAATAGGGAATAATCAGTACATTCTGGAAATTGTTGCCTTTTATCCATATAGAATTTTTACAAGAACCGAAAGGAGCATTGCCATTTACAGTATGTTAGCTGACAAAAACAAATCAATGGGAACTTCGAAAAGGGTATTCAGGCAGTCCCTGTGGCTCAGTGGGCAGGGCGCCAGCCCCATATACCAAGGGTGGCGGGTTCAAACCCAGCCCCAGCCAAACTGCAACAAAAAAATAGCTGGGCGTTGTGGCGGGTGCCTGTAGTCCCAGCTACTCGGAAGGCTGAGGCAAGAGAATCGCCTAAGCCCAAGAGCTGGAGGGTGATGTGAGCTGTGATGCCACGGCACTCTACCAAGGGTGACAAAGTGAGATTTTGTCTCTAAGGAAAAAAAAAAAGGTATTCATGTTTGCAATTAGAATTAATCCATCATCCATTCTGGGTCAGGAAACCAGCTGCAAGTGGTGAGCAGCTAAAGAGAATGTTGTCAGAAGATTAACTTAGAAATGCATATGTAGGGCAGTGCCTGTGGCTCAACGAATAGGGTGCTGGCCCCATGTACCAAAGGTGGTGAGTTCAAACCCACCCTTAGCCAAACTGCAAAATTAAACAAAAAAATAGCCGATTGTTGTGGCGGGCACCTGTAGTCCCAGCTACTCGGGAGGTTGAGGCAAGAGAATCGCCTAAGCCCAGGAGTTGGAGGTTGCTGTGAGCTGTGTGACACCACGGCACTCTACCAAGGGTGATAAAGTGAGACTCTGTCTCCACAAACAAAAAAAAAAAAAAAAAAAATATAGCTAGATGTTGTGGTAGGTGCCTGTAGCCTCAGCTACTTGGGAGGCTGAGGCAAGAGAATTTCTTAAGCCCAAGAGTTTGAGGTTGCTGTGAGTTGTGATGCCACAGCACTCTACCGAGGGCCACATAGTGAAACTCTATCTCCAAAAAAAAAAAGGTGGGGGCAGCACCTGTGGCTCAGCAAGTAGGGCCCGGTCCCATATACCAAGGTGGCGGGTTCAAACACAGCCCTGGCCAAACTGCAACAAAAAAATAGCCGGGCGTTGTGGTTGGCACCTGTAGTCCCAGTTACTCAGAAGGCTGAGTCAAGAGGATTGCCTAAGCCCAAGAGCTGGAGGTTGCTGTGAGCTGTGACACCATGACACTCTACCAAGGGTGACAAAGTGAGACTCTGTCTCTAAAACAAACAAACAAAATCAACACATTGTATTCCACATATGCATAAATGTATTCATGATCTACATGTATATGACTTAATTAAAGGAAAAAAACCAAGAAACTAAACACTGAATAATGAGAATTACTGTAAGGTCTAAGTGCAGTGGCTCACATCTGTAATCCCAGCACTCTAGGAGACTGAGGTGGGAGGACTGCTTGACCTCAGGATTTCAAGAACACCATGAGACCCCCATCTCTAGTAAAAAGAGGCAGAAAAAGCTTGAGTAAAATTTAACTAGGGCCCTCTGGCTGGAGAGGAAGAGGTTGGGTGCTTATAGCCCCAACATCACTTTAGTGCCCCCACTTCTCACTCTAGTTCCCTCCCACCACTGTCCTCTCTATGCAAAGAAATTTGCCCTAAGTATTCTGTCACTATCTCCAGTACACCCAAGCCCACTGTCCCCTGCTCTCTTTCCTAGCATCCTTGGCCCCAGGCCCACCTCTTGGCCTCTCTGACCTGGCTGTTCTATGCAAAGTGCCTCATGTTCCCAACTGTCCTCTCTGCCAAACCCTACCATTTTCTGAGTCCTGGGTGCTATGTGTGAGACTTCAGGAACACCAGTATCCACTCAAGTCTCCATCCCCTTACAGCTGACCATGCCCCCACTCCTCACTCTAGTCCCCTCCCCCCACTGTCCTCTCTATGCAAAGAAATTTGACACTTAATTCACTCCCAGGTATAATCCTAGACTCCACCAACTTCCTAGAGAACAAACTCTCCCCAAGCCTGTGCTTGTCTCAGTAACTCCCCTCCACTTCTGAGGTGAGAATTATTCCTTCTGGTCAAGATGATTCCATATTCTCAGCCCTAACTCCCCTGCCCCATACCACTTCTCAGCTGAGCCTTCCCAGTCTCCCTGTCCTCACCTGGCTCATTCCTTCCCTACTCTCTCATCTCTGAAAACACACACACACCACCACCACATCCAGAGAGCTGCCCAAAACCTATGTGTCCTGATGCTCCTGGCTGTCTCTGGGGAATCTCCCATGGCCTGTGTCTATCTTTGCCCTCTGACCTTGTCCTTCTTTGTCCAGAAGCATCCAAGGGGGAGGGCTAGAAACACTCATTCTGCAGCCTGCTTTCAAAGTCTAGGCTCTCCAGCCCAGGCCCTCCAAGCAAAAATAAGGGCTACAACAACAACAACAAAAAAAAAGAGTGGATTGTGGTCAAAGTCTAGGCTCCATCACCTGCCACTGCAGGATCCTGAACCAGCCTCCTTACCCTCTCTAGGGTTCAGTTTCCTCATCTGTAGACATGTGCAAGAATAGCAAGACTTGCCTCATGGGGATGCTGGAAGGTTAAATATATTGCATCTATACAGCTTACCATTGTGCTGATATGCAGAAGGGACAACAGATTTAGTCATAATGATTATGTAATAGAACCCCTGAAAATTGACCACCCAAGAGACTGTAACAAACTAGTCAACCTCCAGAGATGGTCAACACAAGAAACTAGGCCTACTTCACTAACACGTACATCTGGTACATGTCCAGTCTATGAAAATTAGGTCAATGTAGGGAGGTGGTCAACTATGGAAGTGCTGCTGTATTTGTACATACAATTCTCTTTCCTTTCCTTGTAATGGACCTGGGACTGAATTGGTCTGGTAGGATCCCTCTGGCTGCAGGGCTGGGACTTCATGTTCAGTCTAGACTTCCTAGGTTCCCTGCCACTTCCATCCACTCCCCGACATCCAGCCATGTCACCCACAGCTCCTCAACTCAATGCAAAGACTGACCAGGAATTCCCCATCTCCTCAGCACTGTCATCACCACACTGGCTCCATACTGGAAACAGAAACAAGTTTTCTTCAGCTGTTTGCCTCTTCTTGGCATCCCTTCTTACACTGAATTATTTCCACAGCCAGATGCTCCCTTACCCTCTTAAGCTCTTTGAAATCCAACCCTATGCCTTCCTCAGTAGCACTGCCGTGTAAGATCCCATCAAGTCTCGGGTAAACACAAATAGAACTCTACTCTTTTGTTCACAGGTCAAAGTCCCTGCTCTCTCCACACACCTACATCATCCTACTCACCTCTGCAGTCCCTAACTTGGGCGCACCACCAACACTTAACCGCTACATGCCTCCAACATCCCCGTTGCCCCTACTTTTCTTAGATTGGCCTTAATCCATTGCTCACCTGGAAAGTTTGCGCTTTCCCTTCCAACTGAGTTCGAGATTCACGTACCAGCGAAAGAAAACGTGTCCACATTCTGGGGCTAGGATGACCGCTGGGGGGCAGGAGGCCCCACTCGCCCGTTGCTGCTGCCAGGAGGCTCTTCGCTTGGTGCACGGTGCACCTACTGGGGATGAGCCCGAGAAGCCAGCCTGGGTGGACAGAACCCGAGTTTTAGCACGCTGGCCTGAAACCCCAACCCCAGCCGGGTGCTGACAAGGCGCTGCCGACAGCACCTCAGGACCGCCTGTGCTGTCAGGGAGCAGCCAGCGGGACCCCTGCGCCCGGCCCAGCCACGCAGCAGGAGAGACCCTGGCCGGCCGCACTCGCTCCCCGGATCGGCCCTGGTCACTCCAGATGGGTCCAGCCCAGTCCTTAATTCCCTTTGCACCCTGCGAATGGCGAAACCTCCTCGACAGCCTGTCAGCCAGGATCCCATGCGCGCGCCGGGGAATAGCGCTGCTTCCGGTGGCCGGTAGAAGTGCACGGCTTGGAGCAACAAACCACAACTCCCAGGAGGCCGCGCGCTGGCAGCCGTTGCTCGGGCGGTGGTGTAGGCGTAGACCTCTGTTGAAGGCAGATGGCGCTGTGGCTCGAAAAGCTGGCTCTCTGAGGCTCTGCCTCGCGGCGCGCCTGTCTCTCTGGCCCGGGGAAACGGGCGGTTCTCACCTTGTCGCGGCGGCCGGGAATGTGAAGGTCACGGCAGGCCTCGAGGTCGCAACTGGACAGAGCCTGCGCGGCCGTTCCTAGTGGGGCCTTGCGGCGCCCTGACTGGCTAGGTTCGAAGCGGAGACGGCCTGACGAGAGCCACCCAGAGTTGGCTGGGCTCTTGAGGTGCTAGGGCGTCTCAACTGCCCGTTGCCTTGGGAAAGCTTCGCAGTGACTGAGAAGGGCTCAGAGGTGCCCGGGTCCTAGTGTGTTGAGCGGAAGAGCTGGAAGCACGCTAACCAGAAGGGACTCGTCCTGTGTGATTGCATACGGGAGCATATAGGGCCTTCTCTAGGTGATCCTTCGTGGGACATGGACAAGAAACAGGGGAGCAGGCAGTTAAGTGTTGAAGTTCTAACTGTTCAGGGCATGTTGCTGCAAACGTTGTGGGTCAGAGTTCTGTGATCGTATATGGTCTAGCCATCGTTTGTATATTCATTCTCAATGCGTTGTGGGCCTCCGTGTCTGGGACCCACCGCTAGCGACCAGTCTGGCTCTTCAAGGAGGGAGACCACAGGAAACGTTCTTTGTTCCGCCAGACAAGCAGGAACCGTTCTGGACCTGCGCGAACATCTGTTACCAGCCTTCCTTGCCTTGACTCTTTTGCAATTGACCTTGTCAATAGCTTTACCCAACAGCCATAGCCTTTTTGCTTAATTATTTCTTACATGGCTAACACGACCCTCCAATTTGCAGATTCTTCCAGAACGCCTAGAATTTAACTCCCAAAGGGGAGATCTTAGATTCTAAATTAATCAGAGTGGTCTCAAGCCTCTTGCTGTGTGATTGAATTAGGCAAGGGCATTTTGGCCAGGAGAAATAAATCTGCTGGGAGTTTCTAGGGAAGTTCGCTTCAGTCTTAAAAATGGACAAAAGACAGCACTGTGCCCCCTTTCATTGCCTCTGGTCAGTATTGTCTACATGTGATATGTGGAACAGTCACAACCATGCCAGCACCATGGCAAAGCCGGCCCAGGAGGCAAAGTCAACATGCCAGGAATGGCAGAGCAAAAAGATGAATTAGAGTCAGAGGTGGAATCCTCCTTGAGCCACTCAATATTGCTTAAACCAACCTCAAAAACCTCATTGTGAGATAATGAACGACCTTGTTTGTTTTTCTTATAGAAAATTTCAAACATACAGGGTAGACAGAATAGTATTGACAGGCGGAACAACCAAATATGCACTTTCTTTCCACTTCCCTTTCAGCACCCCCTTCACATAGGCCTTGCAGAAATGGGCTGTTAAATATACCCTGCAAAGACAGAGGATTAGCCCAGAGTCACTGAAGACCCTCGTAAAACCACATTCCTATCCTGGGTTCCCCTGGTCAAAAATCAACCCCCCCCCAACCCTGTAAATCTAATCTTGCAAAGATTCCACCTACCACCCTCCCCCCTCAACTAAAAAAGGTGTAAAACCCCCATTTTTTTGTCATGCAGACACATAATTTGGGATATGAATCCATCTCGGTGGGCTAGCCAATAATTGACACCATACCTAATTTGAACTCAGTGTCTGGCATTTTCTCTATAATTCCACTTGAATTGGGTACAACAGTATAATGAAACACATTTCACCAATGCATCAATCTCAGCTTCACTGCCTGTCAGTATTCTAATTTTAAATTTTAATCCATCTTCACCTCCTCCCATCCTCCAACACTGGATTATTTTGAAGCAAATCCCAGACATATTTTTCCATCCTTAAATACTTAAGAATGTATCTCTATGGCTCGGCACCCATAACACAGTGGTTACGGCATTGGCCACATAACACCGAGGCTGGCGGGTTGGAACCCAGCCCATGTAGCCAGGTGTTGTGGCGGGCACCTGTAGTCCCAGCTACTTGGAAGGCTGAGGCAAGCGAATCATGTAAGCCCAGGAGTTTGAGGTTGCTGTGAGCTGTGAAGCAATGTCACTCTACCAAGGGCCACAAAGTGAGACTCTATTGCAAAATAAAAAAAAAAAAAAAAGCAAAGAAAAAAAAGGGAAGAAAAGAATGTATCTCTAAAAGACAATGCTTTGTTCCCCACCCCCACCCCCACCGCACCCCCAAGCAATCCAAAGACAACAAAAGTGTTGCCTAGGGCTAGAGAATATTGAAGGGAAATCCAAGTGAATGGAAGTTTGTAAAAACTCTGCTTTCTTTTGGGGGGTAAAGGTTTTTAAACTGTTCTAATCCCTCACCCTATTTTAGCCCCGCATCATTCTCATAGCTGTGAAGTTACTGATGGAATTACTGTTTTCTGTGGACTGCTCTCTCCCCCAACCTGAGTCCCACATTGACAGGGACTTGGCCTGAATTTTGGCTACAGTCCCTCTTGTCCCCTCAAAAATCGTTTGCTGCATGCACCAATTAACCTGATCTCCAGACCACAAGCATCTCCCCTCCTGGCATTCCATGTTGGCCTTACTCCTTGGTATGGATGACAGGATTGCCTTCCTCCCCCAGTGTAACTTGTCAGAATCACCTTGAAACTGTGTAGATGAGCAACTAAATCAACTGTACCCCTAAATGTGACCAAAGCTCAAAGCAAGGAAAAATGGTATCCTTTTGGTTTCCTTTCTGAGATTACCAATGTCATCAAGAAAAGGGTGGAGATTTGGTGCCAGCTGGTTTTTATACCTCACGCTTTGCTAATATATTATTAATAATTATAGCATTATTATCCTAAGGCAGGGTATCAGGCTGGAATGTAGTGGTAGGATCACAGCTCACTTTAACCTCAAAGTTCAGGTTCAAGCAATCCTACCAACTCAGCCTCCTAAGTATCTGGGATTACTACCACACCCAACTAATTTTTGTGGAGTTGGGGTCTCCCTATGTTGCCCAGGCCTGGTCTCAACCTCCTGCAATTAAGTAAGTGATCCTTCTGCTTAGGCCTCCCAAAGTGCTGGGATTATAGGCATGAGCCACTGCGCCTGGCCCCAACATACCTTTTTAATCAAAAGAGAACATCCTTTTTTTTTTTTTTTTGCAAAGACAGAGTCTCACTTTATCACCCTCGGTGGAGTACCTTGGCATCACACAGCTCACAGCAATCTCCAACTCCTGGGCTTAGGTGATTCTCTTGCCTCAGCCTCCCGAATAGCTGGGACTACAGGCACCCGCCACAACGCCCAGCTATCGTACTGTTTTTGCAGTTCTGCCGAGGCCGGGTTTGAACCCACCACCTTCAGCATATGGGGCTGGCGCCGTACTTGATGAGCCACAGGCGCCTCCCCAAAAGAGAACATCTTTTGAAGGCAACAATATCTGGTTAAAGTTGTTTTAACGGAGTGTATTAAGACTAATGGTACTGGATATGGCAAAATCAAAGGGATGGTTCCAGATACCTACTTTGGGAAAGAGTTTTCCAGCAGTCTCTGGCTTTGGCCTTTCCTGTTTCCCCTGCTGACCTGCCCTTAGAAGTATGGTTTGTCATAGTTTTTTCAAATTTTTGTTGGTACTGTAGTTCCCCCTATGCATTGCCACCACCACCACCACTACTATGGCCCAAGGAAGCTCAATCCCATTCTTCAGCAAACACCCCTGGCCTGTTCCAGGTGGTCAAGGGAAGCTGGAGGGGCAGTGGACAGACTGGAACAAGGCACACACCATGGCTGCACGTAGTTCTGGCCCTAAGGAAGGAGTGGTGCCCCACTCGTTTGGGATGGAAGGCCATGCCATGCAACCTGCCTCAAGGAACTGAGGGGTTGGGGCAGGAGGAGGCAGGTGCGTTGGAGATTTCGGGACAATTTGGCTCCCTCAGGCCTGGGCCCTCCATCCCTGTAGCCACTCCCAAGACTCATCAACCCAGTGCTTTCGGCTGGGGTTTTAGTCCGACAGCCTGTACCCTGTCCCCACCAGGCCCTGGGGCACCGAGGGACAGCAGTTGACTGGGTGAGGCAAGGTGATGATTGGGAGGAGGGAGCTGATTGGGTGGGGTAGGGAACTGATAGGGCATACCTGGCTCTGATTGGGCAAGCCAAACAAGACGTGTCTGATTGGTCAATGTACGTGGAAGCCTGGGCAGAGTGGCGCAATAATTGGACAGTTCAGCTCTGATAGAACTGCACGGTCTTTGGGGGGGTTTGACCCCCGCTTCCAGTGTCCAGAAGTATTTCAAGGTGACTTGGGGCGTCCAGAGTTCAAAGTTTGGGGGCTACACTTTGGGAGGGAAGCGGAACTGGTCTCCCAGAGCCATGGGACCGGCTAGATCACAATGTCCTAACTGCTCAGCCTGGGAGGCACTTTGCATAGAGTGCCCAGACTGGGCGGCCACCTGGACAAGCCACCCTGCTGGCTCATTCTCGAAATATGGAGCCTTTGCACGGCCGCAGTGTGGAGATGCTCAGTGGCTGGGCAAATTTCTCAGCATTGAAGGAGAATCCCGAGTCGTGAGGAAAAACTGGAATTTTAAGTACGATGTCAAATATGAAAAACCTATGTGCGGTTTTTGGGGTGGGGTTTGTTTTGTTTTAGAGACAGAGTCATCACTTTATCACCCTTGGTAGAGTGCCGTGGAGTCACAACTCACAGCAACCTCCAACTCCTGGGCTTAGGCGATTCTCTTGCCTCAGCCTCACTAGTAGCTGGGATTACAGGCGCCCGCAACAACGCCCGGCTATTTTTTTTTTTTTTTTTTTTTTTTTTTTTTGATGCAGTTTGGCTGGGGCCGGGTTTGAACTCGCCACCTCCAGCATATGGGGCCGGCGCCCTACTCCTTTGAGCCACAGGTGCCGCCCTATGTGCGTTTTTAGGCTTTGAGAAAAGATTGGGAAGCCACAGTATTGGAAGAAAATGGTACTTTTGTGTGGTGGAAATACCGGTGATTTATTTTTTATTTATTTAATTTTTTTTGAGAGAGAGAGGGTCTCATTCTGCTGCACCAATGTAGAGTGCAGTGGCATCAGCCTAGCTCACAGCAACTTCAAACTCTTGGGTTCAAGCCATCCTCTTGCCTCAGCCTCCCAAGTAGCTGGGACTACTGGCGCCCACTATGACCACCAGCTGGTTTTTCAATTTTCAGTAGAGACGATGTCTTGCTCTTACTTAGGGCTGGTCTTGAACTCTTGAGTTCAAACGATCCGCCTGCCTCAGCCTCTCAGAGAGTAGCCAATTTAAAAAAAAAAAATTTATCTTTGGGCTCAGCTCCTGTGGCTCAACGGACTAAGGCGCCAGCCACGTACTCCTGAACTGGCGGGTTCAAATCCAGCCCAGGCCCGCCAAACAATGACGGCTGCAACCAAAAAATGGCCAGGGGTTGCGGCGGGTGCCTGTAGTCCCAGCTACTTGAGAGGCGGAGGCAGGAGACTCGCTTGAGCCCAGGAATTGGAGGTTGCTGTGAGCTGTCCAGGGTGACAGCTTGAGGCTCTGTCTCAAAAAAAAAAAAAAAAAAAATCTATCTTTGGCTTGGTGCCCAAAGCTCAGTGGTTAGGGCACCAGCCACATACACCCCCGGGCTGGCGGGTTCAAACCCTGCCTGGGCCTGCGAAACAACAAGAACAAATAGCAGAGCATTGTGGCGGGCACCTGTAGTCCCAGTTACTTGGGAGGCTGAGGCAAGAGACTCTCTTAAGTCCAAGAATTGGATGTTGCTATGAGCTGTGATGCCACTGCACTCTACCAAGGGCAACATAGTGAGACTCTGTCTCAAACAAACAAACAAAACTCTATCTTCCCTGATTTTGTATGCAGAAAAAAAATATGAAAGCATGAGAAACATCACAAAATTATCTCTAAAAGACTGGAAACCCAACATTTTAGCAAAACCTACTAAAATTAATCTTGTCAGCTGGCTGGATCCAAGATGTATAAATAATCTTTATAGTAAAATCAGCTACAAAGGAACAAAGAAAAAAATGTGTTTGTGTCCTTTGTGCTAATTGATAAAGATATGCTTGTTTAGCAAGTAAGTGGAAGTACTGAAATTAATCATGTACCTGTCAACAGTGTACTGGACTCATCAAATCTGGACCTTCTAGGCATTAATCCCCTTTTTTGGAAATCGCAGTCCCAGTGAGGAACAGAGCCAAGCTTGAAGCCACATTTAACTGTGTCCAGAGTGTCAGCTCCGCACATGTGCAGCCTGCCTTCCTCATCCTGCCTTGCATGCACAAATGGGTAATGCATCCAAGTATTTAAAGGCAAAAGCTAGTCCATTCTTGTGGACTTTCTTATCAAGAGACGGCCTCTATGCTCTCGTACTTTCCCTAACCTTGCTACTCACTCTTCAAAAGAATGAATTTAACTCCCCTCCCATTGAGTCTGCGCTGGCCTTAGTTGACTAACTTATAAAGAATAGACTGTCATAGGTGACACCATGTGACTTACTTACAATGGATTACAAAAGGCCATGCTGCATCTGCCTGGTTCTAGTGGAACCCTGGGTCTCTGGATGGTCCCTTTCAGAGCCCAAGCACAACTAAACCCAGCTTTGGATCCACCTCAACCCAGGTGCCAGCTGTGAAATGAAGAGGTTGGAATGGGCCCAATGGCCTTGTACTTTCTAGTCTCAATGAGCTCTCCCACAGCCTAGAATGTTCTCCTTATCCCTGCCTGATCCTACCTTCTTTATCTCCCAGCTCAAGTCATCACATCAGTTCCTGAAGCCATCACCAAAGCATTTGACTTACTGTAGGGGAAATTGACCCCTGACCTTTAGCATGGAATTTGATTCCTACTTGAGAGAATCACGAGACTGGCAGGTGAGTTGTGTATGTGCAGGATATCAGAACACTGGCCTCCAAGAGAAAATGTGTATGTAAGGTGTGGTAGTAATAATTATGGTAAAGATTCTCTAGATTCCAAAGGTCTTTTGATGCTGGATGCAGAGGTTGGCTCAAAGTCTGTGGTTTTGTAAAAACAAAGGTGGAGACATTGTATCTACCATCTTCATATCCTCCCTATCAGTACTAATGTCCGACAAGTAGCTTTTTTTTTTTTTTAAGAGTCTCACTTTGTCACCCTTGGCAGAGTGCCTCAGTGTCACAGCTCACAGCAACCTCAAACTCTTGGGCTTAAGAGATTCTCTAGCCTCAGCCTCTCAAGTAGGTGGGACTATAGGCGCCCACCACAATGCCCCAATAGTTTTTAAGAGATGGGGTCTTGCTCTGGCTCAGGCTGGTCTTGAACTTGTGAAGTCAGACAATCCGCCAGCCTCAGCCTCCAATTGCTGGGATTACAAACGTAAGCCACCACGCCAGTGGGCAAGCAGCTTTTCTCTACTTCTTCCTGTTTCATAATAATAAATATGGACCTGAGGTTTACTTGGGAGGCTTCCTCCCAGAGTTCCTCAGTCCCCCCAACATAGACTGTGTGTCAAGACTCTTCATTCCTTGCGCCAAGAGCCCCTCATCTGGTGACCCCAACCCCTTCAAGGAATGAGAATCATGGCATAAAAGATTACCAAGTTCTGATCTCGAAAGTGCTACTCTTTGATTCATTCTTGAGGGGTGATATTGTAGAGTTCTGAACAGCATAAGTTAACTGTGATATGCCACTAAAACATCCCTGGGCAAGTTCAATACAGATATTCTACTTTCTGAATAATTGAAACAGGGGCTATATTAGGTGTTGAAGGTTTTTAAAACAATGTAGCTACAAGAGGGGAGGTTGTTAAAACAATGTAGCTATAAGAGGGGTTTAAAATAAAGAAACAATGTAGCAGCCACAATCCCTATGCTCAGTGTGGGGAAAGTTACACCACTGTCATTCTCCAGGCATTTGGACTCAAGGAAGTCTACTTTGGTCATGTCACCAAAAGCTGCTGACTTTTGCAGAGAAAGATGCCCTCACCTTAGAAGGCATGACCCAAAAAACTCTTAAGGAGCTATGCAGAGCAGTACTCAACATCTGTTGAATCTAAGTACTTTTTGTCCAGCTTTAAGAGGGTGTTTGTAAGTGTCATGCAGAACTCAATGTATGTGCAGCTGTGGAGGGATTGAATGGGCACATGCTGTATAGGCTGTGTGACTTGGAGAATATTTAATATGGGCCTCTTACCTTAATCCTGCCAAAGTACTGTTGCCTTTCTGACCAGTACCTGGTCAGAGCCATTACCTCCCTGGTGGGAGTCTTAGGAAAAACGGATACAAAATAAATGTATATTCCCAGAAAGCAACACATACTTGCCTGGACTTTCTAGACCTCTGGATTCTTCAAGGATTCCCTTCTCTGTACCTAACTGTACCATAATACCCTAAAGAGCGGAACGAACTGGTCATCACAACAAAGGTAGATCCTTCGGCCCAAGGTACTGCAGCCTTGCACAGAATTTGCAAAAAATATCTGGCAATCTTCCTTTTAATGTTGCTTACTTTTTTTTTTTTTTTGAGACTGAGTCTCACTTTGTCGCCCTTGGTAGAGTGCTATGGCATCACAGCTCACAGCAACCTCCAACTCTTGGGCTTAAGTGATTCTCTTGCCTCAGCCTTCCAAATTATCTAGGACTACAGGTACCCACAACACCCAGCTAATTTTGTTGTAGTTATCATTGTTGTTTAGCAGGCCCAGGCCAGGTTCAAACCCACTAGCCCCTGTGTATGTGGCCGGAGCCCTTATCACTGAGCTATAGGCACTGAGCTTGTTACTTTTTTAATTAAAAAATTTTATACAATTTTATTCTTTGCGTTGGTAAGTTTTCTAGTCTCAGTGTTATTTTAAATATGAAAACATTACTGTAAGGATATTTAAGTATATGAAGGAGTTTTTTATTTTTGAGACAGAGTATCAAGCTGTCACCCTGGGTAGAGTGCTGTGGCATCATAGTTCACAGCAACCTCCAAATCGGGCTTAAGTTAGCCTCTTGCCTCAGTTTTTCTATTTTTAATAGAGAAGGGGTCTCGCTTTTTTCGCTCAGGCGGGTCTCAAACTTGTGAGCTCAAGCAGTCCACCTACCTCGGCCTCCCACAGTGCTAGGGTTATAGGAATGAGCCACCATGCCTGGCCAAGGAGAGCTTCTATACAGAAATAGTTGAACCACATTCTTTTTCTTTTTTTTTGAGACAGAGCCTCAAGCTGTCACCCTGGATAGAGTGCTGTGGCATCACAGCTCACAGCAACCTCCAATTCCTGGGCTCAAGCAAGTCTCCTTTCTCTGCCTCCCAAATAGCTGGGACCACAGGCGCCCGCCACAATGCCTGGCCATTTTTTGGTTGCAGTCGTCACTGTTGTTTGCAGGACCAGGCTGGATTCGAACTTGCCAGCTCAGGTGTATGTGGCTGGCGCTTTAGCCAGTTGAGCCACAGGTGCCGAGCCTAACCACATTCTTTTTCAAGTCCTTGTCCACACACTCAAGTATTTTACTGTGGATACAAAAGTCAGTGCACAGATACATTAAGTACCTATCTTTTAAAATTCATAAGCATTTTTGGCCAGGGGGGCACATGCCTGTAATTCTAGCACTCTGGGAGACTGAGGTGGGTGGATTGCTTGAGCTCATGATTTCGAGACCAGCCTGAGCAAGAGACCCTGTCTCTACTAAAAAGGAAAAACTAACACAACAAGATCACATGAACCAGTTTGAAGTTGCTGTGAGCTATGATGCAGGGCACTCTACCAAAGGTGACAAAGTGAGACTCTGTCTCCAAAAAAAAAAAAAAAAAAAAAATTATAAGCATTTTAGGATTTTACTAATATAACTTTTATTTTTATTTTTTGAGACAGTGTCTCACTATAATGCCCTCAGTAGAGTGCCATGGTGTTATAGCTCATAGCAACCTCAAACTCCTGGCCTTAAGTGATTCTCTTGCCTCCGCCTCCCACCACAATGCCCGGCTATATTTTTGTTGTTGTTGCAGTTGTCATTGTTTAGCCGGCTGAGCTGGGTTTGAACCTGCCAGCCTGGGTGTATGTGGCCGGCACCCTAGCCACTGGCCCCACCTTTTTGTTGTTGCAGTTGTCATTGTTGTCTAGCTGGCCCAGGCCGGGTTCGAACCCGCCTACCTCGGTGTATGTGGCCAGGTTCCCACCCACTCAGCTATGGGTACTGCCCCTAATATAACTTTTAATGACTAAATGAATGAGCAAACAGTCGCACATAACCGATTGAAAAATTAAATCTTTTTTCCCCCAATACATTGACAACTCCTCACTCATTTTCTTCTTTACTCTAATTAAAAGAATGGTGGTGTCCCCAGTGGTTCTTTGGTTTGGGGAATGTCCTCCCTCTGCTTCTTTCGCATTCAGTCCCAATTCCCAACCATCCAATGCACGTTCTATTGCAGGATCAAGTTGAAAAGGCACTGTCTCTTCAACTGGCTTGAGAGCTATGAAGTAGGCTGTTTCTTCTTCCACTTTGTCCTATTGTGGGTTTTCTGGTGCCCAATAAGGTGTGAGCTCTGGGTGAATGCCTTTCCACATTTGTGGCACACATATGGGCGCTCCCCAGTGTGAGTCCTCTGATGCCGAATGAGGTGGGAGCTCTGGCGGAAGGCTTTTCCACAGTCCTGACATGGGTAGGGCTTAGCTCCAGTGTGAGTTCTCAGGTGCTGGGAGATGGCTGAGCGATCATTGAAGGTCCTCCCACACTCTTGACATTCAAATGGTCTCTCTCCAGAATGAACTCTCTGATGCTGTGTAAGGGAAGAGCTCTGAACAAATCCTTTCCCACAGTCCTGACACACATACGGCCTCTCCCCAGTGTGGATTTTCTTATGCACAGAAAAGTATCTTGGGTTCCGAAACATTTTACCACATTCACTGCACCTGCAAACATGGCTCCCCTTGTGAATTCTTATAAATGTAATCTGCTTAGCACTCCGGCTGAAGGTTTTCCTACAACCACTGCTTTCTTTGGCCTTTTGTCTTTCACAAGGATTCTGATGTTTTATATGTGAATTATGTTTGATGTTCTTAACCTGTGAGCCACGTTTGTGCAAACGTTTTTTAGGAGACACCTTCTGGAGCAAAACCTGACTTGTGTCAAGACGAGTGTTTGCCTGGGACTTGGGGTTTTCACAAGACTCCACCTGAGGGAGGACTTTTTCCAGAGCAGACCCCGCTTGTTTCAAAACTTTGTCTGGGACGTTCAGGTCCACATGCTGCAAGACATCTCCCGAGGTGGAAGATGTGGCACATTCCTTTGAGAATTCTGGTACTTTCAGGCTGTGGGCTGGTTCTCCATCAGGAATGTCAGAATTTGGAGTTAACTGCTTACTTTCCAGTGTAGTCTCCCATCCTGAAAGAAACAAAAAATGTGATTACCAGAGAAAGCACTAGGATGGACTTGACAGCATAACGTGTAATTGTTCAAAATTCAGTTGTTTTTCCAGGTAGAGTCATGTAATCTGGAGAGTGACTGAAAAGCAGTGAAGCAGCAAAAAGAGGAACACAGAGATTGGTGAATATGGGGCAGTACAAGGATAGAGACTATTGCCCTGGCTCTCCAAGGTCCTATTCTCTCATACACCCACAGTGCGGCCAGACATAAGGCTGTCTCTCTTCATTTAGTGGCCCACCCTTCCATGTCTAGAGTCCCAGTTAAAGACCCAGGATGGATCAAAGGTGCCTTGATGGCATAACCGTTAGTCTTAGTCCTCAGCCCAGAGAGGATGAAACCCCAACTGGGAGTCCCTATGGCAGATCAGCCCTAAGACAGGGAAAGGGAGGGATTGGCCTTACCCACAGAGACCAGGTGCCCGAATGTCTCCAGCATCACATCATGGTACTCAGTCCTTTGTGTTGGGCCCAGCAGCCCCCACTCCTCTCGGGTAAAGTCCACAGCAACATCCTGGAAGGTCACTGGCTCCTGTGAAGTCACATGTGCGTCTGCTCAGGAAGGTTCTCAATGGGGGCAGAAGGAAAGCTGGCTGGGATATTCCTACAAAGTGCACTCTGCCAGGGATTCTCCTGCTTTGGAGATTTGTTTAGAGATATCTACTTGTGGCTAAAGAGGTCCACCGGGTCCCTTTCTTCAAGAACCAAAGCTCCTACTTCACAAACAGCCACAAGCATATGCAAGCTACTGCCCTTTACCCACATCTGTATCTACCCTGCCCTGGATTGACAACTTTCCACTGCAGAGCCTTCTTCTTGTATGAATACTACCTCCCCACTTGAGCTAGAGTAGGACAGTCACCCTGGCTGTGCTATGATTGGTCCTTTCTAGAAGATGAGATCACCTCCACTCTGCTTAGCTTGAATGAGAAGCATCTTGCCCACATGGGACGCAACCTTCCTGAGAAGGAATGGGAGAAAGAAGAGCCATGAGACTGGAGATGGTCAGAGATTCTTTCCATCCAGGTGCTTTCCTGGAAGCACCTGGATTCAGCCTTGCTTTAAGCCTAATCCAGAATACATGAAAGTCAATAAATTTACTTCTATCCTTAAGTCAGTATCAGTCACTTGCAAATAACTCTGACCAATGCCACATATATACCCTTACCCTGATGGTCAGCAAGACAGGACCTACCTGTGCTACCCTGACCCTACATCTGGGTTATTTGGAAGCAAATCCCAGACATGCATGAACACCTATGTGTGCATTTCTGAAGGATGAGGCTCTCTTGTTCTAACTGGGATATAATGTCCACACACCCCTGCCTGAGGTTGTTCTATCTCTCAAGTCTATGGAAACATTTGGTCAGTCCCCTCCCTTGTCTCATGCCTCAACTCCCAGGTCACCATGCCCTTTCTGTAGTGATGCCACTGTGGCTAGAGGGCAGGGATTCCCCTCACATTCAGGTTGCTTCAGAGTCCAGCACAGACCTAAGAGCTCAGATTTGGAATGGCTCAACCTGCGGAAAGCCTCAAGTCTGGGCCTGCTTCACAGGGGATGCTGGGACCAGAAGAGGATGACCTTTCCCACTCACCTCAGGCAAGACCATCTCTGGCTGGATGGCTGTAGCCTTCTGCTGCTTCTCCTCCTGCTGAGCAGGGACCTTGAGACAGCAGGTAGGGTCCTGTGAAGCCTGGGCAGGTGGTGCTAGGAGGACATCAGTAAGGGTGGTCATCCTCCAGCAGGGCAAAGGCGGCCTATCTCTGTCATCCCACACCAGAATTCTCCCATACCCTGTTATGTCCCTGGTCCTGCCTTCTCTTCTCCCAGGCTCAGCCCCTCCACTCTCTACCCTCCAGTCTTTTCAAAGTACTTGTCAGCCCACATCTGGATGAGTACAAGATGCCTTACTCTGCACAGCTACAGGGAGCAGTGCTCCCACTGTTGAGACCCCTAGTCCCACTCTGTCCATCTCTAGGGATTTTCTTGGGCCCCAGCCCCAATGAGATGGTTGCCTCATGCCTTCTGTGAAGCTAAGCCCCCATTTCTAGCGTCCAAGCCCTCCACCCTGCTCATGTGGGCACTCTTTTCTTCCATCACTCCTGCCACCTCATGGATTTCCCTAGCATTCAGGACATGCACCAATCTTGACATGAACTTCATCAACTTTTTTCCAACTTAGAAAACAGGCCCACCTGGCCCCATGACCCCTCAACCATGGCTCCTTCCTATGACCTTCTTTACATGGCCCCACACATTTTTGCAAGCTTGCACAATACTGGCTCCACTTCCAACATCAAGGGGTACCTGATGTAGCCCAGCCTGGCCAGTGATTGAATTTGGGATGAACACAACCCACAACCAAATAATGAGAGCCAACAGGCTTTGGAATGTTTGGGAAAGAGAAACTCCACAATGGGAGGACCCACAGAGAGATGACTGCCTGTGGGTGAAGCCAATCAAGGGCAAAAAAGGTGACATATAGGACACTATTGGAGCTCCTGGGTTCAGCTGTGTCTGACACTAGATCATCCAAGAACTTTTTCAATAAAATTTCCTCCTCCCTGAGCCATTCTATAAAAGGGTTTTGTGGCAGTCACACCGAAGAGTCCCAAGTGATGCGATGATCACAAAGAGGGATTCTGAGGGTTTCCAGGAAGACTTCTGTTTTCTGTGATATTAATTGATTTCATCCATCTGTGAGGTTAAACACAGGATGAACTCACTGACTTGGATATCAGGAACTCCACAGCTGTCTCCTTGGTAGCTGTATTTCTTTCTCTCTTTTTCTTTTTGAAACAGTGTCTCACTTTGTCATCCTACGTAGTGTGCCGTGGCATCATAGTTCACAGCAACCTCAAACTCTTGCATGCAAGTGATTCTCTTGTCTCAGCCTCCCAAGTAGCTGGAACTACAGGCACCCGCCACAAGGCCCAACTACTTTTAGAGATGGTGTCTCGCTCTGGCTCAGGCTGGTCTCAAACTCATGAGTTCAGGCAATCCATCCACCCTGGCCTCTCAGAGTGCTAGGATTACAGGTGTGAGCCACTGTGCCTGGCCAGAACCTGTATTTAGTTTCTTATTGCTGCTGTAACAAACTACTGCAAACTAGGTAGCTCAAATGAGCAGATTTGTTAGCTCACAGTTCTAGAGATCGTAAGTCTGGTATGATATGTACCTCACTGGGCTAATATCAAGGTGTCAACAGGGCTGGGCTTCTTTTGGAGGCTCTAGGGAAGAACCCACTCCTGGCCTTTTCTGTTTCTAGAGGCTGTCCCAAACATGTATCTTATGGCCCTTCCTCATATGACCCCTTCTTCTGTCATCACATTCCTCTGACTCTGATCCTCTGGCCTCCCTCTCTTAAGAACCTTGCAATGACATTAGACCCATCCATATAATCCAACCTATTCTCACATATCAAGACCCTTAACCTAATCATAACCCCAAGATCCCTTTGTCCCTGTTAAGATAATATATGCACAGGGTGCAGGAATGAGGACACAGACACCTTTGTGACAATTATTCTGCTGACCACAGCAACCCAAACTCTGCATCTGCCTTCCCCACCACCTCCCACCCCAGCTTCTCCAGAATTACCTATTCTTAGAATCCCATCATCTCCCCTACAGGATTCCTCCTTCCCCCTTAATCATAAACATCAACCAGTTAATCATTCGTTCACTTCACAAACATCTGGATACCTATCAACATGAAACATGGAGGTACATGGAACATGGAGGTACACAATGCAGAAGCATCCATACTCTCTAAAACTCACATGTGTGCTCTCTCCCCAGCCAGCATCTCTCTTGGGAGGATGAGGCAATAGCTCAAAGTAGCCAGTATGCTTCTACTCCCCTTTCTGTCGTCTGTTCATCACCCTATTCAGCATGATAAATTTCTTCTTCTTCTTTTTTTTTTTGTCCCTGCTTGATATTTCAAAGCAATTTTTTTTTTTGAGAGAGAGTCTCACTCTATTGCTCAGATTAGAATGCTGTAGCATCCACCTAGCTCACAGCAACCTCAAACTCCTGGGCTTAAGCAATCCTTCTGCCTTGGCCTCCCAAGTAGCTGGGACTACAGACACCTGCCACAACTAGATGATTTTCTCTATTTTTTTGGTAGAAATGTACTCTCACTCTTGCTTAGGCTGACCTGCAACTCCTGAGCTCAAGAGATCCTCCCCCCAGAGTACTAGGATTACAGGCAGGAACACCTGTACCTGTCTCAAGTCTCACTGTAGCCCCTGCCTTCGGAGCTCAGGGATCAATTCCCACTGCTTTATAACTTTCTGTATCTTTAGAATAGCATGCAAACCACCACAGGGCCCGCATAGGCTATGCCAGCTCAGTCCTCTGCTCCCTTCCCATACCAACCCACCCAATTTATCCCTGATTTTTGCACATACTGTGATTTATTCTATCTTAGGCCCTTACAAGCAATGCACATTCTTCCTGCCTTTTCTTTACATGACCAGGTGTCACCTCCACTGACTCAGCCTCCATGAGCTCCAAGAGGACTCTCAAACTCATCTTGATCCCACCATTACTACATGCACATTCATTTGTCAAATCCCTATCTCTCCTGCTACATTGCAGGCTCTGAGAGCTCAAGAGTTTTGTCTGTCTTACCAAGTAATGAAGGAATGGTGGTACAGTAGGGATCCCAAATAGAAAAAGAAAAAGAAGCACTTTATCTAGAAGCTTTTAGTGAAGCCTCTGGAGGGCTCCTTGGAGAATACAGTACTGGAGCCTACCCAGGGATTTCAATAGCTCTGACATGGGGACACAGATGTCTTTGGTCTGCATAAGAGTGTGCACTACCCTTCCCCTGACCCTCCCAGGAAGCCTGAAGTTCTTCTCTCTCTTACGGAGTCCCCTAAGACATCCACATGGAGCAGCACACCTACCTACCCTTCCACTGCACTCACCTTCCTCCTCAGATATCCAAGTTGCATCCTCCACCAAGGCTGCCACCTCTTCACAGTTCTTTGGGTGCTGTGATTCCACCCACGTCCGGAGTTTCCCAGGTAGTGCACCCAGGAACTGCTCTAGCACCAGCAGCTCCAGCATCTGCTCCTTGGAGTGAATGTCAGGCTCCAGCCACTTGTGACAGAGTTCACGAAGGTGGATGAGGGCTTCTCGGGGACCTACCACATTCTCATAATGGAATTGCCGAAATTTCTGACGAGCAGCTTCAGGATCAGCTGGATTCTTGCCCAGCTGTTGTACTGGCTCCTTGAGAGTGTCAGGGCTCAGGACCCCATCTTCAGGATCAGCTGGATGCTTGCCCAGCTGTTGTACTGGCTCCTTTAGAGTGTCAGGGCTCAGGACCCCATCTTCAGCATAGAGAGCACGAATCTGGGCATTCCGGGCACCAGCTACCTCCTGGTTCAGTGTGAGAACCTCCACAACCTCAATGTTCATCAGGGGATTCTCAGCAGGAAGAGAATCCAATTGAATTTTAAGCTGAGGCCCAAGATATTCTGCAGGTCAAGAACAGAGCGAGACAAATGGTCAAAAAGCATATGGAAAGATGCTCAATATCATTACCCATCAGAAGAATGCAAATCAAAATCATAGTAAAATATACTTTACACCTACAATAATGGCTTTTATCAAAGATGGACTGTAACAGGTAAGGACATGAAAAAATTGCTAGACCTATAAACTCCTAGTGGAAATACAAAATGCTGTACCACTTTGCAAAATACTTTGGTAAAACCTCAAAAATGTAAATGTAAAGTTACATATACCGCCCCAACTCTCCGTTTAGTAAATATATCTACAAGAACTGAGTATTTCTTTCCTTTCTTCTTTTTTGCAGTTTTGGCCGGGGCCAGGTTCGAACCCACCACCTCTGGTATATGGGGCTGGCACCCTACACCTTGAGCCACAGGTGCCACCCTAAGAACTGAGTATTTCTTACAGAACTAAAAGCATATGCACACAAAAACCTGTCTCGGAATGCAATATTATTCATAACAGGACATCTGTGTTATTTCCTTTTTTTGGCCATCAACTGAGGAGTATATAAACAAATTGTGATCCCCTTGTACAACAAAATATCTGGTAACAATAAAAAGTCAACATAGGCTCAGTGCCTGTAGCTCAACCAGCTAAGGTGCCAGCCATATACACCAGAGCTGGTGGGTTCGAATCCAGCCACGCCCGCCAAACAACGACAACTACAACCAAAAAATAGCCAGGAGCCTGTAATCCTAGCTACTTGGGAGGCTGAGGCAAGAGAATCACTTAAGCCCAAGAGTTAGAGGTTGTGGGTGGTGCCTGTGGCTCAGAGAGTAGGGTGCTGGCCCCATATACCCAGGGTGGTGAGTTCAAACCCAGCCCTGGCCAAACTGCAACAACAACAAAAAAAAAAAAAGAAAGAAAAAGAAAAAAAAAAAAGAGTTAGAGGTTGCTGTGAGCTATTATGCCACAGCATTCTACCCAGGCCAACAGCTTGTGACTTTATCTCAAAAAAAAAAAAAAAATTCACTGATACATGCCACAACACAGACGAACTTTGAAAGCATCATGCTAAAGTGAAAGAAGGTGGATGTAAAAGGCCACATTATTATTACATTTATATGAAATAGCTAAATCCATACAGACAAAAACTTGATACTAGTGATTGCCAGGAGATGGAAGAATTGAGGGAATAGAAAGGTGATTGCTAATTGACATGGGTTCCCTGCCAGGGTGATTAAAACGTTTTGCAGTAGGTAGTGGTGATGGTTCCAGAACCCTGTGAAAATATTTTTAAAATTCCTGAATTATACACTTTAAAAGAGTAAAGTGCACCCATAGCACAGTGGTTACTGCACTGGACACATGCACTGAGGGCTGTGCCAGCTAAAAAACAATGACAACTGCAACAAAAAAAATAGCTGGGCATTGTGGCGGTCACCTGTAGTCCCAGCAACTTGAGAGGCTGAAGCAAGAGAATTGCTTAAGCCCAAGAGTTAGAGGTTGCTGTGAGCTGTCTACCAAGGGTGATATAGTAAGACTCTGTCTCAAAAAAGCAAAAAAAAAAAACAAAAAAAAAGCAAACCTTATGGTGATTACCTCTTTATACAGCACTTTATTTTTTTTTAAATTACTAAAACTCTTAGTAATTTCTTTTTTGTTGTTGTTGAGACAGAGTTTTATTATGTTGTCCTCGGTGGAGCGCTATGGCATCACAGCTCACAGCAACCTCCAACTTTTAGGCTTAAGTGATTCTCTTGCCTTAGCCTCCCAAGTAGCTAGGACCACAGGTGCCCACCATGACGCTTGGTTATTTTTTTTCCTTGTTGTTGTAGTTGTCATCATTGTTGTTTGGCAAGCCTGGGCTGGATTCATACCCACCAGCTCCACTATATGTGGCTGGTGCCCTAGCCACTGAGCTACAAGCGCCAAGCTGAGGAGGTGTACTTCTTTTCTCTAAAAATGTCTGCCTCAAAAGTTTAGTTTGTTTTCCTTCATATTCAATTAAAGGTTAAAGACATTTCAGCCCTTGCATTTAGCCCTGGGTACCATCACTGGATGACAGGGAGTGTCTGTCCCCTAGACAAGAGACTCGTGTTTTATACAGGTCTTATAAAGCAAATATGGGAGGTGAGATGTAGACGATCAGGTCAGAGAGTAAAACAAACCAGAAAAGATCTGTTTTACTACATCTATATACTTATGTTACCAAACCTTTAGGTAGGATTTGTATTCTGTATGAAATAAAAGATAGGATAAGGCTCAGCTCCTGTAACTAAGTGAGTAGGGTGCCAGCCACATACACTGAGGCTGGTGGGTTCAAGCCCGGCTTGGGCCTGCTAAACAACGACAACTGCAACCAAAAAACAGCTGGGCATTGTGGCGGACACCTGAAGACACAGCTACTCAGGAGGCTGAGGCAAGAGAATCACTTAAGCCCATGAGTTTGAGGTTGCTGTGAGCTGTGATGCCACAGCACTCTACCTAGGGTAACATAATGAGACTAGGTCTCAAATAAACAGGATAAAACATTACCCTTACATTATTCAATGTGTTTTTCTCTAGTGTACGTTTCTTTCTTTTTTTGAGGCAGAGTCTCACTTAGTCACCCTAGGTAGAGTACCCTGGCATCATAGCTTACAGCAACCTCAAATTCTTGGGCTCAAGAAGTCCACTTGCCTCAGCCTCCCAGGCCCACAGGGCCTGGCTATTTTTAGAGACGGGGTTCTTGCTTTTCCTCAGGCCGGTCTCAAACTTCTGAGCTCAAGCAATCCACTTGTCTTGTCCAGGGTAAGTTCATTTGTTCTGTTAAATAAAGTGAGGGCTAATACAGTTAAGTTGCCTGAAGAGATTACATTCAGAGCATCTCCACCCATATGAGTCCTCTTATGCTGAAAACAATGAGGACTCCTACTGAAGGGGTTACCACTTTGTCATTCACAGGGCACCCTGCTAGTGACTTCTGTAACACCTGAAGCATTCCCCACACTGATAACATTCTTAGGCTATTTTAGTATGACTTCTATGATGCTGAGTAAGAGAGCTACGCATGCAACTTTTTCCACAGCAATTACATTATCATGATTTCAGAATTCTCAGACAAAATCACTGCCTGTAAGAACTTTTCCATTATTAATTCTCTCAAGTCTGAGTTACGCCAGAATCTTTCCTGATGTGATCATATTACTGAGATTTTTTTTCCCTGTGTGAGTTCTCAGATGCTGAAAAACTCATGAAAAGAACTTCCTTCATTCATAGTCTTTGAAGATTAATCTCCCATATGAGTCTTTCCTTCAAGGACAACCTGAGCTATAAGTGGGCTTTCTCACATTAGGCACATTTATTCCATCCTGTTTTTAGATGAGTTATCTTTTCTGTCAAACAAGTGTATTCCACTCATTTCCTACATTATTTATATTTGTTCACTGTATAGCCTATGTGATTCTGTCAGGCTACATGAAGGATGGAATCTACAGAAGCATCTCTCTTCCTCCCAATAAAACTTCCTTTTCACAGAAATTATTTTTTTGCTAAAATTTAGTCTATTTGAAGACTGCCAAATTATTATTTGTAGAGCTCATTTCCTACTGAATGACAAGTAAAAAATGTTAAATTCTTGTAGGATTTCCTATGATCATAACCTTCATAACAGTCCCTTCCCTGCCTTGCTTCCCTAATGACTAAATCTAGTTTATATTTCAAGTATTCTACCCAATAGCCATACACAGAGCAATGCCTTCTTGGGGTGGACACTAAGTGAAAGCTGAAGATGTGACTGCCATCAAATTTACTTCAGCACATTCTTTTTATCTTCACAGTATCACTCCCAATTCAGTGCTGTCTTGAGAATACGGCATTTATCGAATTTTCTTTCTACTTCAACAACCAGGGCCTAGGCTGTCATTGTCGTAAACACAGAAAGCTGGAAAGATATACAAGTTGAGTTGCCAAAAAGGCCCAGCTTTGAATTCACTTCGAGTTCTGTCCATTAATGAGGGATAGCTATGCCAGTGGTGTGATAAAGAGACCACTGTAAAGGATAAATGTCTCAGCCAACAGTAAAGGCTGCCATTCCAAATACATTTTTATGTGCTGACTCAATCTCCTTCTGAGGTCAAAATGGGTGCACTCAACTGGCTTTGCAAACCTCTATTTTTTATTATTATTTTTAGAAGTATAGAGCTTTTATTTATTTTTTAGAGACAGAGTGTCACTTTTTTTTTTTTAGAGACAGTCTTTCTCTGTTGCCCTCAGTAGAGTGCTGTGGTGTTATAGCTCACAGCAACCTTCAGCTCTTGGGCTTAAGCGATTCTCTTGCCTCAGCCTCCTAAGTTGCTGAGACTACAGGCGCCTGCCATGATGCCCAGCTATGAGACAGAGTTTCACTTTGTCACCCTTGGTAGAGTGCCATGGCGTCACAGCTCACAGCAACCTCTGGCACTTGGGCTTAGCCGTGTCCCGAGTAGCTGGGACTACAGGCGCCCACCACAACACCTGGATTTTTTTGTTGCTGCAGTTTGGCTGGGGCTGGGTTCGAACTGCCACCCTCAGTATATGGGGCTGGCGCCCTACTCATGAGCCACAGGCGCCGCTCTGCAAACCTCTTTAGATGTCTCTGCTTCCTTCTTATTCACTCTTTATTAACAGAATTAGTCACAACATGGGATAGTTCAAAATCAAGACAAAAGACTTTGTAGTGTTAGTGTAAACATTTTTTTTTTTTTTTTTTTTGTAGATAAAGAGTCTAACTTTAAAACCCACCGGATAGTTCGTTGGCAAAAAAAAGCACATTGCAACCAACAACAATCATAACAAAAACTCTCACAAATAAACCACCCTACAACAAAACCACCCCACACCCCCCCCCCCCCCCCCCCCCCCCCCCCCCCCCCCCCCCCCCCCCCCCCCCCCCCCCCCCCCCCCCCCCCCCCCCCCCCCCCCCCCCCCCCCCCCCCCCCCCCC
>CAUYRH010095545.1:0-13358 GCA_963574655.1 Perodicticus potto | reverse complement strand
CCAACATCTCTGGTTTGGGGATTTTGTCATGTGGGCTAATCTTACTGGAGTTAGGTGATATCTCAAAGTAGTTTTGATTTGCATTTCTCTGATGATTAAGGATGGTGAGCATTTTTTCATGTGTCTGTAGGCCATGCGCCTATCTTCTTCAGAGAAGCTTCTCTTTAAGTTCCTTGCCCACCCTGAGATGGGATATGTTTGAGTTCTCTGTGGATTCTGGTTATTAAACCTTGGTCTGAGACATAACCTGCAAATATCTTCTCGCATTCTGAGGAATGTCTGCTTGCTATACTTACTGTGTTCTTGGCTGTGCTAAAGCTTGTTATTTTGATCAGGTCCCAGTAATGTATTTTTGGAGTTGCTTCAATTGCCCAGGGGGTCCTCCCCTTAAAATATTTGCCCAGGCCGATTCCTTTAACAGTTTTCCCTGCACTTTCTCCTAGTATTTTTGCAGTTTCATGTCTTAAGTTTAAATCTTTAATCCAGTGAGAGTCTATCTTAGTTAATGGTGAAAGGTGTGGGTCCAGTTTCAGTCTTCTGCAGGTCACCAGCCAGTTCACCCAGCACCATTTGTTAAATAGGGACTCTTTTCCCCACTGAATGTTTTTAACTGGCTTGTTAAAGATCAAATAATGGTAAGTAGCTGGATTCATCTCTTGGTTCTCTATTCTGTTCCATATATCTACCTCTCTGCTTTTGTGGTAGTACCATGCTGTTTTGATCACTATCAATTTATAGTACAGTCTGAGGTCTGGTAGGGTAATTCTTCCTGCTTTGTTTTTATTTCTGAGTAATGTCTTGGCTATTCAAGGTTTTTTTCTGATTCCATATAAAATGAAGTATTATTTTTTCAAAATCTTTAAAGTATGACAGTGGAGCTTTAATAGGGATTGTATTAAAATTGTATATTGCTTTGGGTTGTATAGACATTTAACAATTTTATCCATCTTGAATCAATTTTTGTACATGGCAAGAGGTTTGGGTTCAGTTTCAGTCTTTTACATGTTGTTATCCAGTTCTCCCAACACCATTTACTAAATAGGGATCCTTTTCCTCAGTGTATGTTCTTGTTTGGTTAATCAAAAATTACATGGCTGTAAGATGTTAGTTTCATCTCATAGTTTTCTATTCAGTTCCAAATGTCAATATCTCTATTTTTGTGCCAACACCATGTTGTTTTGATCACTATGGCCTTGTAGTGTAGCCTAAAGTCTGGGAGGGAGATACCCCCAGCTTTGCTTTTATTACTAAGAATTGCCTTGCCAACATGGGTTTTTTTCTGGTTCCATACAAAGCGAAGAATTATTTTTCCAAATCTTGAGTGTATGATGATGGCATTTTAATGGGGATTGCACTGAATCTGTAGATTGCTTTGGGAAGTATAGACATTTTGACAATGTTGATTCTCCCCAGCCATGAACATGGTATGTTTTTCCATTTGTTAATATCTTCTGCTATTTCTTTTCTCAGGGTTTCAAAATTTTTTTAATAAAACTCTTTCACCTCTTTTGTTAGGTATATTCCTAGGTATGTCATTTTATTTTTTGAGGGTACTGTGAAAGGAATTGTGTCCTTGATTAGCTTCTCATCTTTGTTGTTATTGGCATATACAAAGGCTACTGATTTGTGGACATTGATTTTTATATCCTGAGACATTACTGTATTGTTTGATGATTTCCAGGAGTCTTGTGTTTGAGCCTCTGGGATTCTCTAAGAATAAGATCATATTGTCAGCAAAGAATGAGATTTCGACCTTCTCTGTACCCATTTGGATGCCTTTTATTTCCTTCTCTTGCCTGATTGTATTGGCAAGAACTTCTAGCACTACGTTGCATAGTAGTGGTGATAGAGGACAACCTTGTCTAGTTCCAGTTCTAAGTGGAAAAGTCTCCAGTTTTATTCTATTCAGTATAATATTAGCTGTGTGTTTGTCATAGATAGCTTCAATTAGTTTAAGAAATGTGCCACTATGCCTATATTCTTACATGTTATGATTAGAAAAAGATGCTGAATTTTATCTATGTTTTTTCTTCCTCTGTTGAAAGGATGTCCATCATATGGTCTTTGTTTTTGCTTCTGTTGATATGGTGAATTGTGTTCATGGACTTACATATGTTAAGACAGTCTTGCATGCCTGGGATGAAACCTATTTGATTATGAAGAATGATTTTTTTTAATGTGCAGCTGTACTCTATTGGGTAGGATTTTACTGAGAATTTTTGCACCTATGTTCATTAATGAAATTGGTCTGAAGTTCTCCTTTTCAGTTGGAGCTTTTCCTGGTTTTGGTATCAGGGTGATGTTTGCTTCATAGAATGTGTTGGGGGAAGATTCCTTCCTTCTCAGTTTTTTGTAATGATTTCTGCAACCTGGGTATAAATAAGTTCTTCTTTGAAGGTTTGATAGAATTCTGGTATGAAGCCATCTGGACCAGTGCATTTTTTTGTTGGGAGATGTTTTATTGGATCTCAGTTCTTGAAATTGGCCTGCTCAAGAGCTATATTCCTTCTTCATTAAGTCTAGGGAGAGGGTGTGATTCCAGGTATTGATCTATTTCCTCCACATTGTCACAGTTTGGGGCCTAGAGTTTCTTGTAGTGCTCAGAGATGATCTCTTGTATCTCTGTGGCATCTGTTGTTATTGCCCCTTTATTGTTTCTGATTGAGGTTATTAGAGATTTTACTTTCCTGTTTCTAGTTAATCTGGCCAAAGGTTTATTGATTTTGCTTATTATTTTGAAAAACTTTTTAAAATTAATTTTCTGAATGATTCTTTGTTTTCAATTTCATTAATCTGTGGCTTAATTTTGGTTATTTCTTTTCTTCTGCTGGGTTTGGGATTAGATTGTTCTTCTTTTTCCAATTCCATAAGATGGTTCATGGATTTGTTTATGCTCCCTCTTTCTGTTCTTTGAACATAGGCATCTAATGTGATAATTTTTCCTCTTAAGACTGCTTTTGCTATATCCCACAGGTTTTGGCAACTAGTGTCTTCACTGTTGCTTTATTTGAGGATTTAAACAATTTTCTCTTTTATCTCTTCCTGAACCCAACTGTCATTCAGCATAAGGTTGTTTAATTTCCAGCTCTTTGTGTGGGTATGAATGTTTTTATTTGCACTTGATTTGAGTTCCAACTTTATTGCCTTGTGGTCTGAGAAGATACAAGGTATAATTTATATTCTTTTAATTTTGCTGAGGTTAGATTTATGTCGAAGGATGTGGTGTATTTTGGAGTATGTAACATGGACTGGAGAGAAAAATGTATATTTAACTTTGGAATGGTATGTTCTGTATATGTTTATTAATCCCATTTGTTCTAGGGTTGCATTTAAGTCATTTGTATCTTTGTTTAGTTTCTGTGTAGAGGATCTGTCCAGTTCTGTCAGAGAGGGGTTAAAGTTCCTGGCTATTATGGTGTTATGGGATATCATATTGCTCAGACCCATCAAGGTCTGTTTCATAAATTTGAAAGCATTTCAGTTGGGTGCATTAATATTTAAAATTAAAATCTCTTCTTCTTCTTCTTTTTTATTTTTTTGAGACAGAGTCTTACTATGTCACCCTCAGTAGAGTGCTATGACATCACAGCTCACAGCAACCTCAAACTCTTGGGCTTAAGTAATTCTCTTGCCTCAGCCTCCCAAGTAGCTGGAACTACAGGTGCCTACCACAAAGCCTGGCTATTTTTTTTTTTGTAGTTGTCATTGTTGTTTAGCAGGCCTGGGCTAGGTTCGAACCTGCCATCCCTGGTGTATGTGGCCAGCACCCTAACCATTGATCTATGGGCATGGAGCCTGAAATCTCTTCTTGTTGTATTGTTCCTTTAACAGTATAACATGTCCATCTTTGTCTTTCTTCACTTTGGTTGTTTTAAATCCACTTGTATCTAAAAATAAGATTGTAACCTCTCCTTTCTTCTGGTTTCCATTTGCTTGAAATACTGTTTTCCATCCCTTAACCCTGAATCTTGATTTGTCCTTCAAGGTTAGGTGTGTTTCCTGGAGACAGCATATGGATAGCTTGTGCTTTTTTTTATCCAGTCAGCCAGACGGTGCCTCTTCAGTGGTGAATCCAATCCATTGACATTTGTTGAGTTCTATTCATCTTATTTTGTGAAAGTCTGTTGTGTAGTTTTATCCTTTGTGCCATTGTGGAAACTAAGTTTTGACATTTAGCTTCTGGGTGTATACTTTGCTGGTGGTCCATTGTGACAGTCAGTATTGAGAATAGGTTTAAATATTTCCTATAGAACTGTTCTAATTGAGGCAAATTTCCTCTGTGTTTGTGTATCCACAAAAGATTTGATTTTGCCATCAATTTTGAAGCTTAGTTTAGGATACAGAATTCTGGGCTGAAAGTTGTTTTTTTTTTTTTTTTTTTAAATAATATTGAAGGTGGATGACCATGCTCTTCTGGCTTGGAAAGTTTAAGTTGAAAAGTATACTGTCATCCTAATGGCTCTGCCTCTGTAGGTCAGTTGGCCATTACTTCTGGCTGCTTGCAGAATTTTTTCTTTCATCTTGACTTCAGACAGTTTCATTCCAATGTGTCTTGGAGATAATCTGTTTGAGTTGAGATGACATGGGGTTCGATATCCATCTGAAAGGAGTATGTTGAGATCTTTAGTGAAAATTGTGATGTTTTAATTGATGATAGTCTCCAATAGGGCTTCCATTCGTTTGGGACAATCTTCAGGAATCCTTATTATTCATATGTTTGGATGCTTCATGGAGTCTCATAGTTCTCTAAGTGAGAACTATGTTCTGCTTTCTCTCTCTTCTTTTCTGCCTCTTTGACTACCTGGGTTAACATGAAAACTTTATTATCTAGTTCTGAGGTTCTTTCTTCTCCATGGTCTAACCTATTTTTGATACTTTCTACTGCATCTTTACATTCCCTGATTATCTCTTTCATTTCCCTAAGCTCCACCATATCCTTTCTATTTTCTGCATATCTCTCATCTGATTTTTGGTTCAGTCTTTCCATTTCCTCATCCATTCCTTTTATTGTCTTTATCAGGCATATTTTAAATTCCATTTCTGTCAAATACATTAATTCTTTATAGGTGGAGTCTTCTGCAGTAGCTGTCTCATGGCCCCTTAGGGAAGTTGCTCTGTTTTGGTTTCTTATGTTGCCTGAATTTTTCTGTTGGGTCCTCCTCATATGTTCTTTCTACTTGTTCACCTCCTTGTCCTCCCTTTTTCTTCTCTCTTCCTCTTTTGCTTCAGATTACCCTGTTTCAGACCAGCCTGAGTATAGCCAAACTCCTCCTCATGACCAATAATACAGGAGTCCTTGTTCTAAAGTGTCAGATTTCCACCTCTCCAGATCACACGCTGTATCTAGCTCACCACCTCTTTGCTATACTCCCTGAGCTACAACTTCAAGCAAGGTCCCCGCAATAGCACCGGGTGTGGCTATTTTCTCTCTTTTTCCCCCAGTCATACTAAGAGAGTTTCTGCTGAATGATCCTTCTGGTCCATCATCTTGCTTTGCCTCCTGTCACTGACTCTTTGGATAGTCTTGGGCAAAGTACTTAACCTCTCAGGGCCTCAAGCTTCTCATTTGTCAAATGGACATATTACCATCTGCCTGGAAGAGTTATTTCTGGCATCCTCTGAATGATGGATCCTCCATCTGCAGCACTGAGCTTCAGTATTCAGTACACACATTTCTTGCAGTCTTCTTGGGCTTGAGGTTAAGGGAAAATCTTTAGGCCTACATTATTTTATAGTTTCAGCCAACTAGGTTCCTTGGAGTGTGAGGACATCTGTTTCAATTGTTGGGAGTGAAGGAAGTTTGTTTGAAGGATCTCCAAAGATCCTGAGTAGAACTAGAAACTGTCCCAACAGTCACACTAACCATCTGTAAATCAGTGCTGTTCAACCTTTTTTATCTCATGGCACACTTGTTCCTATAGTTAAACTTTGATGGAACAGTTAAATTATATCAATTAAAAAAAAAAAAAGAATATACTTACTGTGCTTTGAAATTCTTTCAAAAATAATTTTGTTAATGGTCTTTTTTTTTAACTGCATGTAGGAGGGAACATATAGACTATTTACACTTTCTGATCCATTTTTCTATAAATGTAAAACTTTATTTTTTTAAGTTAAGGTTAATATGAGGGTACAAATGATTAGGTTACATTGATTGTGTTTCTAAGGTAAAGTTCAAGTTGTAGTTGAACCTTTCACCCAGGGGGTGTGCTGTACAACCTCACATTGTGCCCATCAGGTGAGAGCTCACCAATCCCCCTCCATCCTCCTCTTTCCCCTTGCCATCCTCCCCTCTACCCCCCACACTTGAATATATATGGGCATGTAGTTGCTTTTCTATTGGTTTCATATTACTATTGAGTATATTGTATACTTGCATTTCCATTCTTGTGATACTTTACTAAGAACAATGTGTTTCAACTCCATCTGGACAAATACAAAAGATGTAAAGTCACTATTGTTTTATGGCTGAATAGTACTCCATGTTATAATTTACCACAATTTATTATTCCATTCATGGGTTGATGGGCACTTGGGTTGTTTCCTCGTCTTGGCAATTGTGAATTTAGCTGCAATAAACAATCATCCTTGTGGTTAAATGATTTATTTGCTTCCCAGTATATACCTACAATTTTATAATGCTGGTGGGATTGCAAATTAATCACCTTAAAAAATTTTCATGGCACACTTAAGAGCCTTTCATGGCACATTGGTTGAAAATCACTGCTCTAGATCCTAGCTCTTCCTTCTCATAGGGCCCTGTAGTAGCACCCAACCCCCAGAAGTCTTATATGCTTTAAGTGTAGGAACCGGAGCTGAAAGCCCTTATGTTTGTTTGCCTGGCACTCCCACTATTCAGTGAGAATCATCTTGGGTGGTTTTCCAGGGTGGTTTTCATGGAAGACAATTTTTTCCATCAATAGGGGGTAGCAGGGGGTGAGAGAGTGGGAATAGGACGGGAGGCAGAACTCACTCAGTAATTCTATGTGCCTGGAGCCTAAAAGGCCATGGATCAGTACTGGGGATTGGAGATTGCAGTATTATACCATCCAGTAAAACCAACCTTTTCTTTTTTTTTTTTTTTTTTTTTGCAAATTACTGTTATGATTTGAAATACCTAGTAGGAACTGACTAGATACCATTGAATGAAGGAAGAAAGAAAGGCACAATCTGAGGAGTCAAGCATGATTCCACATGGCTTCTTCTAGATGGTGAAGAGACAGCCAAGCACTGAATCTGATAGAATGTCTTTCAAGAGCCATTTTCTAAGAATGATGATGTATTTAAAACCAAAGACATTTTTGGCCATAGGAGCCTGAAATGACTATTAGGGAATGAGTGAGATTTCCTTATGGTAAACTGTTGACTGAAAATTCTTCTTCTCTGCCCAGAGATCTTTGGATCTTTGTTCCAAACAAACCAAAACTGAGTGAGAATATATTAATTTCCTTTAAAAGACAACAGTGGAATATTGCATTGGAAGAGACACAACTAACAGAAAAAAAATGTGTCCCCTGGTAAAAATTGAGTCTTTATGATGGAATTTGAGAATATTTCCCTTGGCAATAAGATTAATCTCTTTTCTTTGCTTAAGATAATTTCCTGATGGGAGACACTGTGTCTGTTTAGACATTTGTACTAATTTATTTGAGTCCAGTTAAAGAATTGACTGTAGTTCATGTTAATCTACGACAGACTGATACTTGACAACTGACTCATTCTCTAGTTAGGTTTTCCTGATAAACACCTCTTTCTTGTTCACTCTTTCCTTACATTCATCATGGAATTAAACCCAGACAAGAACATTAGGCAGACACTGAAATCTATGAAGGAGCAGTAATGATTGAATGATGGGGGACCTGAGTTCCTGACCTTTACTATTAACTTGGAGGAATGCTGTGGGTGAGAAGGGGGCCATGTGGCCATCCCCAGCCAAGGGCCTCTGCCTCCGTGAGGTTGACCCTGGAAGACTTCCAGCGTTGAAATCCCCACTCACCTCAAAGGCTTGGCTCAGAGGTTTGTAAATTTCTGGAATCTTGGGGCCCTTGCAATTGGCTTTAAAAAAACATTAACAAAGATGAAAGCAAAACAAAGTGAAATAAAACAAAAATTCACTCTTTTGGTGCTTCATCTTATCATTGCCTGTAAACAGATTTCCTTTTCATCTTTCCATATTATTTCATTTAATCATTATGTAGCATACCTTTTCCCTCTAGCATTGTTCTCACTTTCCCAACTCCCAAAGCACCAGCATTGTGTGCATTTGCCAAGTTTTTCTGTCCTTAAGACCCAGGTTGAAGTTGACAGTTGACACACCCTATTTGTGATCCTGCAAATGCAATATTGATCAGGGAGGGTGTGATACAGGCTCAGTGCTCATCATCTTTACAAATTATAGCGGAATGGCTGCAGGTGTAATAGAATGACACAGTAAACACATAGGGCACCTGTGTAGAACAGTGTATGAGACACTCTTCTAAGTCCTTGTGTATAAAGCACATTTAATTTTCATAGAAGCCCTCTGGTGAAAATACTATTATTATCCCGTTACTTAATGAGAGGATACTGGGGCATAACACATTTAAAAAACTTGCCCCAAATTGCATGGTCATTAAATGGAAGAGCCCAGATTCAAGCCCAGGCTGTCTGGCCTCACGGTCTGGGCCTTCTGTGTATCTGTAGTTCTCACCTAGCCCTTCAAAATATTCTATGGTTCTTTTCCCAAATAGGATTTCTCTTTCTAATCCTGCTTGGGTTATTCATCTATTCATTTAGTTGTTCATTCCATTATTCACACATTCATCCATTCATAAAATAATTCCTTGGCACCCAGTGTGTTCAGACTCTATGCTCCATGCTGGGACTGCAGCGAGAATGGCCAGAGGCCCTGTCCTTGAGGAGCACAGTGTCTATCAGGAGAGTCAGCTGAACAAGTAAGCACAGGGTCAGCATGTTCCTTATCATTTCTGCTTGCATTTAATACCATTGCATTTACTACTTGCTGCTTTGAGCAGTTGAAAGGGTGTGAACAGATTTACGGAGAATGTTCAAAACGGGGGCAAAAACTGGGAAAGGAGGAGGAAAAAGAGTAGGAATAGAGCATTTCAAAATTATTCATTTCTCAAAAGCAGCATTGGATTTACAGGGCAAGGATCTAATAAGATGCAGGCTAAAGACAGACAACCTGTTCTTTATCATCAGCCTAGGGGATGAGTATTTTAAAGATGGAACAGCAAGTCCATTTATGCCTGTGGTTTGTGGGTGGTTTCCAGTTCAGGCGACAGGTGGAAGAGGCAGCCTCTCATCCCAGGAGAAGTCTTAGCAAGCCCATCGCAGCAGGGCTCCATTCCCTTGCCTTCTCAGAAGAGTGAGCATCTTAGGTAACTGTGTTACCTTGTCAGTTGCTGTGTTTGATAAAGGCGAGGCCTTGGCTTTATGGTCTAGGGTCCCTGTGAGTAGTGGGAGATGCAGGCCTTGTCAGAGCCTTTTCTGTGTGCATCATTAGCAGTAGATGACTGGGAAATTGCTCTCCTGCCCACTCAGGTCTGAGCCCCCATGGGCGATGAATGGGGCAACCTAGGATCAGTCTCAGGAGTGAAGCAATTCTTTTAGGAGTCACTTCATCACTGTCTTACAAATCTCATTGCTTACCCAGAGCAGTTGAGAACTTTTGTTTTATATATGCTCTGTAGTAGTCAGGGTTCTCCAGAGAGACAGAACCAATAGGATATCTGTATCTGTATATCTATAAATGCAACAGATATAGAGAGTGATAGTTATAATAAGAGATTTATTATAGAGATTGGCTCACATCTTGACAGATGTGAAGAAACTGAAGATCAAAGAAAGTTGATGGTGTAATTCAGTTTGAGTCCAAAGGCCTGACAATCAGCGGCTCCAATGTTCAAGGGCAAGGGAGGATGGATGTCTCACCTGAAGGAGACAGAGAGAGAAAGAATTCATCATTCTTTTTGTGCTATCCTGCCATTAAGAGATTGGATGGTGGCTGTCCACTTAGGGTGAGGGTTGGGCTTCCCTATGTAGTCTGCTGATTCAAATGCTAATCTCTTCCAGAGACACTCTCACACACCTACCTGGAAATAATATTTTACCAGCTGTCTGAGCATGCCTTAACCCAGTCAAGTTCTCTTTCTCTCTATCAGATCTATCTATCTATCTATCTATCTATCTATCTATCTATCTATCTATCTATCTATCTTTTTATCTCTATGTATGCCTGTATGTATCTATCTATCTAATCTATGTCTGTCTGTCTGTCTGTCTATCTATCTTTCTCCAGATCTAGAAATTCTGATCTGAAATTCAGATCTGTGGTGGGACTATAGGCACCCACCACAATTCCCTGCTATTTTTGTTGTTGTTGTTGTTGTTGCAGTTGTCATTGTTGTTTAGCTGGCCCAGGGCAGTCTCTGGGAGATTGAGGCAAGAGAATTGCTTAAGAGTTTGAGGTTGCTGTGAGCTGTGATGCTATGGCACTCTACCAAGGGCCACATAGTGAGACTCTGTCTCAAAAAAAAAAAAAAATTCTCTATGTTTGTAACTTCTGGAAAACACTGAAGTGGGGTGATTATGAATGAACTGTGGAGACAGGTGACATGGTTAGAATCTTGCCTCTGACTTTTGCTAGCTTTGTGACTTTGAGCAAATGCGTGGCCTTCCTGGCAATAATAGTATCTCCCTCATAGAATCATTGTGAGTTCTTAGTAACATTAATCCATGTCCCGATCCAATAAGATCAGAACAATGCCTGGCACTGAGTAACCATGTAATGGGCATTTTGTCATTGGTGCGGCTTTAGTACAAGTAGAATTTTTGTGACATCAGTTGTGTTTTATTTCCCTGTCTTAGGCATTAATTGATCAAGTAGCAACTCATAAAAGACTTCAAAGGCAGAAGCTAGAATTTATTCTTAGAAACACTCCACCAACCTTTTCCACCTTCACGCCTCTGGTGGTTGTGTGTTGATACACACCTGTGCAGTCTGATCTGCCTAATATTACTCTGTATAGACAGAAATTCATAAAGCATCATGAATGTCAGTTCTCCTTCTAGGTACAAAATTTAAATATAAGCTGCTGTAGTTTCATGTTAAGCCTGGGTGTTTCAATCCCCAGTCCTAAACAGTCAGAGAACAAAGAATTGTTTTCCCTTTCTTCTTATAAGATAAACAAGCAAACAGATGTACAAAAATACAGGAAGAATACTATGACAAAGACATATATACCTGCCTCCCTGCTTATGAAATAGAATATTAGGAGTATTTACAACCTCCCTGTATGTCCCTTGCTAATTGTATCGCTTCTTTTTCAGAGATAACAAGTACTCAGAATTTGTTGTTTATCATTTTAACATTTGGGGTATTCTTTAAATGTATGCATTCCTAAACAAGGTAAAATATTATTTGGTATGTTTAAAAATTTTATACCATATATCTTTCTGCAATTTGCTTTTCTCTCCTCTCTAAATTATAGCTGTAAAATCCATTCAGGTAGCTATCTGCAGCTTTGTTATTCATTTCCACTGCTATAGACTATTGCATTCTATGGATATAACCCAATTTATTTCTCATTCTCCTGCTTGACAAATTCTTAACTCCTTTGGAGTGGAGAATGACTGTTTCCTCATCTCACATTCTTCCCCAATCTATCATGTATGGCATGCATTTGGCGGTTGGAATCTTCCAGACTAGGTTTTGGAATTCAAAGACATTTTGTCTTCTGGATCATGCAGTTGAAAAGTGATTGCTTTCAATATTTTTCGTTTTTGTTTTTGTTTCTGTTTGCCTGTATCCTACTTTAAAGCGTGGTCAAAAAATCGAGTTTACTTCTTTGTTCCAGGTTGTGTAAGCCTCCTCCCACCCCCACCAAGCAGTTGTTTCTGTTGATGAATAGAATTATAAGAGAAATTAATACAAGGAAGTGAAGGGAAAAGAATTGGGTTTGAGAAGAAATCTTAATCAGTGGCTGAAAATACTTTCTCCCATACTGAAAAAGAACCAAATCAACACTGATGGCTACACTGTATAATTTGCATTTACCTTGCTAAGGTCTTGCCTCCCAAATTTGATTACATACGCCAATGGTCTAGGGATTGTTAACATGTAGATTCTGATGTCACAGGTCTGGGGTATGAGTTGAGAGTCTGCATGACCAGCCAGTTCCCAGGTGAGGCTGCCAGGGCCACACTTTAGCAGCAAGCATGTATAGTTTAGACAGCACACATGTGGCTCAGACCTGAGTTTGAACTTCGGCTCCCTTGTTCACATTATTCTCAGGGGACATTGAAAAAAATCAGTGTCCAGTGCCCTGGCTTTGATCCGTGGATGCTGCTATAGTCACCTGGGATACATTTACGAACACGATTTCCAGAATATTTAGAAGTGTGGTCAAAGCATGAACAGTTTTAAAAGTGATTTCGTAATGCAGCCAGGACTTCTTAGAATCTTTATCTCTAGGCAGTTGTTCCTAAACTTTAGCAACCATCAGAATCACTTAGAAGACTTGATAACAACACAAATGAATCACAGCACTAGAATCTGTGATTCCACAGGTCTGGGGCTGAGCCCGAGAATTTGCATTTCTGATACGTTCTTTCAGCTGATGTTAATGTTATTGGTCCTACAACCCCACGGCTGAGGGCTTTGGCACAAAAGACGGATTCTCATCATTAAACTGGGTGTTAAGTATTTCCCATCTTTCACAGCCCATGGGAGGATCAATGAAATAAAACACAGTATGACATTTAACACATGCTAGACAATCAAGAAATGGTTCCTTTCTATGATTGTTAATCCTGGTGTTATGCCTATGCCTGTTAACTGTTTAGTTAATCTTAAATAGTTGGTCCATATTGGGTAGGTTATTTTCACCTCATACCTTTGTTTCTGAATTTCTTTCTTAAAGAATCACTTTCCTTTTTTTTTAATTTTTTTTTATTGTTTTTTTTTTACATATTGCCATGTTGCATTTTAATTTTTTCTATTAATTAGGCATGCAAAATTGACATCCCATTTTAATTTGTATTTCTTTTTTTTTATTATCTTTATCATTAAATCATAGCTGTGTACAATAGTGTAATCAAGGGGTACAATATGCTGGCT
Organism: Perodicticus potto; assembly: GCA_963574655.1. Taxonomy (NCBI): domain Eukaryota; kingdom Metazoa; phylum Chordata; class Mammalia; order Primates; family Lorisidae; genus Perodicticus; species Perodicticus potto. Next base: position 238 of record CAUYRH010095545.1, on the reverse strand, counting down.
TCATATACAATCTTAACTATTTTCATCAACCTGATTAACATAGCCCTCCCGGCAATCTCTCCGTTATTATATGAAGACATTTGTATTCTGCATTTAGCAAGGTTCGCCTGTACCCTTCTAAGATGCACCGTAGGTGTGGCCCCACCAATTACCCTCCCTCCGCCCCACCCTCCCCTCACCCCTCCCTACCCTTGCCCCTTTCCCTATATTCTTGTGTTATAGTTGGGTTATACCATTC
>CAUYRH010095543.1:0-36580 GCA_963574655.1 Perodicticus potto | reverse complement strand
TGTGCAATAGGTTTGGTAATGTAGTACAGAAAGCCTACGATTGGAAGTTTGCACTTCAGTCACACTACCAGGAGCTTTGGTGTTTTCTGTATTCTTTTCTGTAAATCAATTCTGTCTTATCACGGATGGGTGGGGGGGGGGGGAAATAATGTAATGAAGAATAATAAAATACATGTATTTAAAAAAAAAAAGAAAGAAAAATGTTATTTGGGCATTAGTATTAATATCTCCCTAGGGTCTCTCTTAGGTACACAAAAATTTATCATTTTCGCTTTCTTCTATTTTTTTTTTGTAGCATCATCATCATCGTCATCAACGTTTACCTTGAAAAGGGGTTTCATTGCCTTTTTAAATTTTGTGGATTCTCTTTCAGTTATTTACTAACACATACCCTGCTCTTGGAGCTTCATAATGCACAACAGTGTTGACTCCGATTCTCCTGAGTCCAGGAGATTATTCGGGGAGGGCAATAATAGGCTGAATGAGAGAGAAAGGAAAATAGGACGAAAGACAAAGTATAATAAAGTCCTCCCCCTTTTCTTTGGGAATGTTGTCAAAAGGATTTTTTTCTTTCCTTAGAGATCCAATTTTTTTTCCCTCATGGAGAGCAAAATGTATTTGAAAATGTTATTTAATTGATGCTTGCATATTAATTTAAAACTGTGACTAAAAGGTGATACATTTATTTTCACCTCTTCCTTCCCCTTCCTGTATTAGGCAAGTGTGGGGCATTGGGGAAAAGTGAGATAGTGCAGAATCCCAGTGGCATGGCTGGAAATAAAGTCTAGTCTACCTTTTAGTACCTTCCCTCCTTGTAGTTTTTATATGGTGTTCACAGGAATCTGACTGCAACACAGTCTTGTGTAGGGAGGAATTCAGAACAAGACAGAGACTTCCTTGGTTCCTTACAATGAATACCAAAATGCCAAAAGGCCTTTTTAAAAAATAAAGCAACTCAGCCTCAAAAATGGAAGCCAAAGATAGCATTCACGTGAGATATCACTCGAGTGATATGTGAAAGATTTCTCTAAAAATTTAAGCTATTTGCATAAATGACTTCTTAATTGTATTTGGCGTTGACAGCCATGCACTTAGCATTTCTAGTTTTCAGTAAAGCAGCACCTTTATTTATTAGTTATCAAACATTTTAACTGAAGATGGTACAGAACTTCTTTTCCTTGCTGTGTTTGAGTAGGTATTTTTGTACTCTCTTTTCCTAAATATTTCATAATTTTAATGTAGCTGAGGTTGGGTCAAAATAACAAAATACTGTCTTTTTCTCCAAGATGATGTGCATATTGTCACCTATCACATTTTTCTTGCTGTCAAAATTTTCTAAGTTTGCTATGACCTACTTAAGGGTCTATGACAAGATTAAAAATTCTAGTGAATTTCGTGCCAGTCTGCAGGGGATTCAGCATTTGTTCTTGTGTTTTCCAGTCTTGTTCCTATGGAGATAATGGCTGGTTCTGTCATGCAAACCTGCTGCCTTCTTTTTGAGGTAGACGTGCTTTTTATTTTGACTCTCAGGAAGCAGCGTCTTTGATTTGGTTGTTTTGGCTTTGTGAGGTACCAAGCCTGTACTTTCTGAGAAGTTTGTAGGAAGGTGTGATCCATCTTTAACAACATAAAGCATGTATGAGAAAGAATAGATGAAAAGGAGGGAGAAGGAAGAAAACTGTGAGAAGAGATTGGAATTAAAGTTCCTAAAAAAAAAAAAATGCAAAGCTGTTTGGTGTCTCCACTGGGTGAGAGAGGGATGCTCAGATCTGCGGAAGCCTGGCAGACAAGAAAGGGAGTCCAACAACTGTGTGGAGGATGTTTTAGTTGAATGGGCAATGAATTGGGGTGAAGGCCACCCTTGTTTGCTAGGTACCAGAACCAGCCCTGCTTTCAGCAGCGTTGGGTCCAATGATGTTCCTTCTTGCATTTTTGTGGTTGCTGGTATCTGATTCTTTGGTCTAGCTATTAGTAGGTAGGGTAGTGTAGTGCTCCTGAGAGATACATCGTTCTCCTGCTTCTTCTTCCCTCTGCCCTGTTCTGGTTTGGTAGCACTAACTGAAGAGGATAGACAGGTGTGGATTCACCACGATAAATCACAATTTTTACAAGAGAGAGTGTGTCAATGACTTCTGCCTCTAAAGGCTCTCTCCTTGCCCTGCACTGCATCTCTTCCTGAGTATTCGCCATAGAATGTGTCCAGTGCTTTCCGTTACAAATGACAATCCCCTCAAATTCAAACTAGCTTGAAGAAATGTTTGTTAATTGGGAAATCTGAAGACTGACTCTTGCTACAACAGCAGATGGATCCAGGATTTTGTCGTATCATCAGAGGACTCTCTCTGGCTGTGCAGATGACTTCTAGCAAGCTCTGAGTATGTGACTCTCGCCTCTCATTCTAGTCTTTCTAGTTTTGGAGCTCAAAGTCCCCAAAGATGCAAAGACCTTCCTTCTCATCAGTTTGGGTAACATTTGTGGGAAGAATCTGCTAAGACTTTGCTCATTGCCCAACTGGAGAGGGTGTAGGATGTGAAGGGCCTATTTCCCTGCAAACTGCAGGGAAGTAGTTTAAGGATCCGGAAAGGTGAAAGAAGAGCATACTGACTCCTTGTGCTCACCAGCCACCTTATCCCTGGTTCGTGATGTTTGTAGTTTCCCTTGTGATTTAGAAACACTTGGAAAATGTTAATCTATATTTAGTTGAGGCAGCTTTAACACAGCAAAGTGGTTTCTTCATGGTGGACTTTGGACAGGAATTTTGTGTGTACAGTTGAATTTATGTTTCAGATTTGAGCCTTCACTGTTCAAACCCACATGAACTGTGCATGTTCTTCATAGAAAACAGATTTCTTTAAAGCTTGCTGTTATGCAACAAATGCTGGTTTACACTTAAAAGGTCATCTTTTTATATTTCTTTCTTTCTCTATATTAGTTGGTAGGAATTTGAAGCCAGCATTTGAATTAGAGATGTGACATGCCAGTAGCAGAGTTCTTGACACCAGTGAGGTTTCTCTTGTAGATGTGGTGGTTCTCTTACTGAATGCTTTGCTTTATATTAAGAAAGTGAATTCTTCAAGTTGGTTCTGGACCAGAAAGTTACATTTGCAATGATTTAGACATTCAAATTGTATTGAAATATTAAAGCTATTTAATTGTCATGAATATTTAGGAAAAAAGTGAATCATGATACTATTTCATTTCAGCCATATTTTGCACAGATAATTTCTTTCTGTGGAGCATCAGTAGTTGATGCTTCTACTTCCAAGGATTAAGTGAGATCAGATTGGTTCACATTCCTATCTCCTTCTGTCAGTGCAAGCAAACAAACCACCCAGCGAGTGCAATTACCATCTCTATTAACACTGCTGTCTGTTGGAACTAATGAATTTCCCTGTAAGTTCAAGAGTGACTGCCAGCTGACATTTTTGATTATCCAAAGTGACAAGTTCTGTCCTTCAAATTAGCATGGAAGTTCAAGGATTAATAACAGTCCTCATTCAACATAAAATTGACTTTGCAAAGGATGTTGCACCAATTGTCAGTCGTGTGCTAAAAGTGAATGGTAACATTCTATGAATCATTTTTCTCCATTTATTTTCATCCCTTAAGACTGGATTTTCATTTTTACAAAATTGCTTCATATCCAGGACCTATCTATGAAAGACACGCTCTTCCTCCTCCTGTGGTCACTAGGAGAATCAGATGTGCTGGGGTGGGAGGGTGGATGTGCACCCTTTGCATAGAAGGTGTAATTAGAATGATTATGTTGTCTGGGAGTGGCCGTTGAGCTTGTCTACTTGCATTTGCACAATGAATAGCTTATCAGCTATACTTTGGATCCAGTGGATGCCAATGATGAACTAAGGAATGAGGAGGCACATTTCAGAACGAGGTGCCACCAACTCAGTGGCAGGTCCTTCAAGGGCACCTAGAATGAGCTGGGTGCCAGGAAATAGAAGGGGGGAAACTCAGGAATTTTCCTTCCTTGCAACATAATGTTGCAGGTTGCACTGCTGGGTATCTGCCTTATATTCCAGGTAGTTAGCAGGAAAATATTAGTTCCAGCAATATTATGTTTAAACAATTGTAGAGAATTCTAAAAGATAATCACAACCACATGAGCAGGATTGAGCTATAGCATGATTCACTGTGAAATGGGTGTTGTCTAATGCTAGGAGAGAAAAGAAGAAGGGAACCCAATGAGACGATTAGAGTCATTGTGTAGCTAGACAGAGACTTCAGTGACCTGTGGGTTGCTTTAGGTTGCGCTGGCGAAGGGAACGCTGCTATCTGCTGTATAGATGATGGTGGGGGTGTTCGTTCTCCATCTTTCTGCTTCACTTGATCCAAGTTCTTTCAAAGAACTTTCCTTTAGGGTTGAAGTTTCTTCTACTTGGTGACTCTTTAAGAGAGGAGATTAGATTTTTTTAAGGCTTTATCAGACAAGTACAATTCAGCCACTTAGTTGGGCTGATAGCTAGTGAGGTCATATAGTACTGTGTTGGGAAAAGTGAGGTAGCAGTTTTCAAACAAACATTAATTGGTCCTTTTCATACAAACGCTGGCCTCTACTCTGCCAAGGAAATGCTTTCACTCTGGAAATAGACATGTCTTCATGGAGTTCTAGGAAGATGTCGGAACTCTTTTCTAGTCTTTGCTCTTCCCTACTAGATGCTTAGCCCTCAGAGGGCTGGCACTTTGAACATACTCCTTTGATGGGGGGCTTTCTTCAGTTTAATCTTTTAAAAAGTCGATTTGCCACTTCCACTGCCTTTCATCCCACTGGAATTCACACTTCCTGCTCTAGTGATAGTAGTTCCCCAGGGCTCCCGAGGCGGCTTGCTTGCTGTTTCCTTCCTTTCTCTCTTACAACCCTTTTCATCATTTATAACTCAAGTCAGGTGTTGTCCTTTGTCCTGGAGGCTTTATCGGACCTCTCCCATGTCCATCATTAATTGTCTTCTCTGTGTTGCTCTCTCCCCACCTCTAGTTCTGTCCTGCTCACACTGGATTTTAACTATTGAGTTTCATGTCTCTCTCCTTCACTAGTCTATGAGTTCAGAGAAAGGTCAGTAGTTTACTCGCCCTTTTTCAGCATCTCTGCCTAGTACTCAACTTGGTGCTTAAGAAATAACTGTTGAAAGGAACTGGATTTGGAGAAGGAAGTCAAATTAACATTTTAAAAATAAGCAAAGTCTTTTCTTCTCCCTTTTTGGGCTCCGTGCATTTATGACTCCTTGCAATCAAAGCTCTTTGGTCCAATTCTTAGCACATGAGAGCTATGCTTATTTTAAGTATATTTAATCTTCTGCTTTGACCAAACTTACAAAAGCCAAACAAGCTGACTTGTATCATTTGCCTACCAGTTTGGAGCAAACTATTTTAGAATATATAAAGACATGAATAAAGAAAGGTAACTGGTCTGTACACAGAATTCCTTTCTTAGGGTATAGAGGTTTGAGACTTGGAAATTCTATGGGCACACCAAATTTTTCCAACTTATTTGTGAGTTTGAATTATCTTATTATTTGTCACCTTTAATAGTTGCCCCAAATTATAAAGTGCCAGTGAGTAGCAAATGAATTCATCCAAGCTCATTATGTCCTCAGCTGTCCCAGCTGAGCTGCTGCTGGGAGAGAACTTCGTCATGTTTACAGCTGAAGACTGACCTTCTGTCCCCAGTCACTTTCAGTCATTTTGATTCTATTTAATTTGAACTTTTGTTGTGTTTCCCATATAAGTACAAAGTGTTCTTGAATTGGAAAGTAGTAGTCAAGGAAATTGAAGTTCTAGAGCTGGAATTGGAAACTTTCCCTGTAAATACTTGGATAGTAACTATTTGAGACTCTGTAGCTACTCAGCCAGTATCGTTTAAAAGCAGGCATAGACAGTATATTAACGAATCAACATAGTTGGGTTTCAATAAAACTTCGTGACACTGAAATTTGAATTTTGTGTCATTTTTACATGCCATAAAACATTACCCTTTTTAAATTTTTGTGTAAGCATTTACAAATATAAAAGCCATTCTTGGCTCACTGGTATTACAAACATAGGGTTGGATGTAGCCCCTGGGCTATCATTTATTGACCCCACCCTAGGGGACAGGTGTAGAAATGCTAATAGGACACTTACTAAGCTTCTCCTGTAGGTTAGATAATGTACTATGTGTTAGAGTTCTGGGAACTTAATTTTTTTGGAGAAGTACATACTGAGGTGGGTACAGAAGTAAATACAGAGGTGGGTACAGTGAAAGGGATTTGCATCGGGCATCATGTGAATACCAAGGTGGGCACCTAGCCCGATGGCAGTGCCCATATAGAGGTATGCAGGGAAGGCTTCCTGGTGGAGGTGACACCCTCCCTCTTAGTTGAATCTAAAGTGATCTAAAATGGACCAGACAATGAGTGGGGTTAAGGGTTCTTACCAGGAAGGGTGCCTTGTGAACAAATGGGAGTCAAAAAACAGCTTCGTGAGTGAGAGGTTTGCTGGTAAAAGATAAAGGATGGTGAGAGATGAGGCCCAAAGGGAGGCAGGTAGCTGGGCCAGGACCCAGGGGATTAGAACTTCCTCTTTGTTGCCCTGAGACATCATTGAAGGGTTTTACATGGGGAGATGCGGCTAAAAGTTTGGGGTGGATCGTGTGACACCTGGCTGGAGGAGCATTAAGAGGGCCTGAAGCAGGAGCGTCACAGGGGTGGCCGAGAAAGGAGTTTCCACGCAGGTGGAATAGGCTGTCCTCTACGCAGCCAGTCTGAAACTAAGCAATTTGAGCTAACTCTGAAAGACCAAGAAATCATGTAGCCTTCACTGCCAAAATAGTGCAGATGCACAGTGCGTAGCTGTTCTATCTACAGCAGAGATCAGAAGCTTGTCTGTTTTATTCCTTGTCCTCGTCCAGGGCGTTTCTGAGCTTCTTGACTTCACATGCATGGAGCTTCCACTCGGTGAGCTTTTAGAGAACTCTGGGAGGATGAAGTAGAAGCAGCCGCTTTTTAAACACCCCATCATTGGATCCCTAGCATGCGGCATGGGGCTGGCTTGTGTAGATCTGGGGGAATGTTGAGATTTGGCTTATGTCAGCATTTGCAAGACATCTGTACTGTCATCAGTGTCCCTCTGTGCTTTAGGTTGCTCCTCCACATTTCTGTTGATTAGTGCTTTCTCAGTGACCAGCTGTGTTATGCAAACCGCATTGCTCCACTTGGAAATTTGGTTATTTTGTGAGTGTATTCAGTAGCATGAAATAATAATGAAGATGAAGTCCTTTCCTGAGAAGTTCTGTAGCTTATAACACACATATAAAAGGTTCAGAAAGGTTTTATATGACTTTGCTAATTATACATTATACATAGCTGGCAATGACCTCTGTCATGGTGGCAGCATTGTTCATGAGAGCCCAAAATAGAAAAATAACCATTTTCTGTCATTGTAGGATGGAGGAAGAAATTGTGTTATTTTAAGCAGAGATAGGATATAAATTATCTTGAGATTTAGGAGAATCACTCTGGTTGTTATGTGGAGAATTAACTGAAAGTCAAGGCTTCTGAAGCAGGAAGACCTGATGATTTGGCCAGGTTGGCATTGGTGTATGGAGTAAGAAGTGGCCAGATATACTTTACAAGTAGAGGACGAGATTCGTTAATGGGTTAAAGGATGTCAGAGAAAGGAGGAGAGAATAGCTAAGTTGTCAGCCCCCGCAGCTGAAGGATGCAGTGGCCATTTACTACGCTGGAAAGCTGACAGTGGAACAGATTTTGAATTGATGGTTGGGTAGTGTGGGAAAGGGAGTGTAGGTGTTCATTTAATGGAGGTATTAAGTAAGAAACTTGAATGTGTTACATATACCAATCTGGAATACCTGGGAAAATTTCCAACTAGAAATATCCACTTAGGAATCTCAGTATTTAGATGATATTTAAAGCCAGGAGGCTGAGACAGGTCTCTTGTGACACTGAATACAGTATAATCATTAAGTTTTTAAGGGAAATGGATTATTTTTATGAAGTCATCTCATGAGAAAATTGAAAGGATTGCATCCTTGCCCTTGTCTTTTCAAAGATGCATACATAGGCTTTCTTGAAAATCCAAACGACAAGCCTCACATACAGCATTAAACATTTTCTTGCTGCTCAAACTATAAACAAAGAAGTTTAGGGGGACACGTACTGACCCACATTTTGGACTGATACGTCAAGGGAAAGAGGTACTTTTCCATTGGTATCCGGGTCTCCTGGCTGACAGCAACATGAAGTATCAAAGTTTTATTTTTTAATGACACGAAAAAAGCTAAGATATTAATTAAAAGGTGAATCTGCCTTTGAGAATTATTTTTGTTAATTCCTCAGAGACATGTAAGGAATTGATGAGTTGAGGCCTTTGCCACTATTCAGGTTGCAGAAGTAATGCCATATGAGTGCATATTACCGCCATTCAGGGTTTGGAACACAAAATGCCTCTCACTCTCTCATTAGTATTCTAGTGGTTAGATTCCAAGAACAGAATTAAAAAAAATAAATAAATAAAACCCCTTCATTATTACTGATTTCAACAATAATAGAAAGTACAATAACCTAAAACCTCTGTTCTCCTGTCGGGAGGGCACGATGTCATCTAACATGCTGCCTCGTTCCCTAAGTTTTATTCCTTGAGAAGTAGAGGATGTGTCTTTATGAGGGAGGCTGCAACTTTGCCCCATACCCTCGCCCTGTCTGGTTTCCTTGGATGCTCTTTACTACTTGAATGGGAGTAAACACCAAATCTTAAGGGGAAACACAGAGTCCTTTGCCAACGCTCTCCACATTCGCTTGGCACCAAGCACACATTTCACAGCTTCAGTGCTTCTGCCTACATATACATGCCTCCCTCGGCTCGCTGGAGCAACTCTGGAAAGCCTGCCATGGAGGCTTCTCTTTGATAGGAGCGGTAATTGAATTTGGGGGGCGATTTGCAGACCTTTGGCTCCAAGTGCATAGTAGGAAATAATAGCCAAGAAATCAGAGTTTGGAAACTGAGGGCTAAGCATTGCAGGGCACCATTTCCTGATGATAATGACCTGTCAGGTAATTACAGGGGCAGGGTCAGAAGTGGTTAGTGATGGCAGCTAACGTGCCCTTGCTGCCCAGGTACACTGATCCCTGGGCTGAATATTTTCCATGCTCCCGTGGGACTTGTTCTATTTCCGCATAACCCCATGAGGCAGATACTGTCAGGACCCTAATGTTACAGGGAAACCTAGGCACAGCAATAGCTTGTGTGGGTCACCAGGTTACTAAGTAGCAAGAATGGGGTTGAACCTACCTATGCAGAAGTCTGAGCCATGCTCTTCGCCACTGCGCCTCTTCCTCTCTCAAGGAACAGCAATGACAACTGGGACATTCATCAACTGACTGGGGTTTGAACCCTCCTGTGTCCACTGTCAGGCCTTGTGACCGCAGGAATATTTCTTCTCTTGTCTGGGCCCAGCTTTCCTCAACGACAGAATATAGATGAGCACACCTACTGCAGAGAGTTGCTGTGGGGCATCATCGTACCACGTTAGTGGATACGCCTGGCTTTGTGCGTGGAGTGGCACCCAGTCTGTGACAGATGCTTGATAAGCATTTGTTGAGTTAGTGACTGTCCTGAGAGCTGAGCACATGCCAGAGCATCTCCTGGGGAGAACGGGTCTGGGACAGAGGAGGTACAGGTAAAGAGGGGCAAGTAAACCTTTCCATTCTAAGACTTTCCACATTATCACGACACAGGAAAGTGCCAATCAAGTGTGTCCCTGCTCATACTGGTGGCCTTTCTCAGCTTACAATTTCAAGATTAATTAGAAGCATAAAGAGTCAAATACGTATTTTATAAATACAGTGTTTAGTGCGCCCTTAGCATGATGTTGGGCTTTCTCAGCCTGTACCAGGCCTGCCGTGGGAACTGTTTGTCGTGAGGATCAACTGGCTTATTTAAATGGGGGAAGGGAGACAAGGGGCTCAGGAGGACACCCGAGACAGGGCCTGGGCCCTTTTTGTGTATAGTGATTGACAGATGGAAACGGCTTGTGAATCTTCTGAGGAAGCATTAGACCAAACCGCCACATGTAGTAAATAAATGAAAAGACATAGACTTTCAAGAAGCTGTAGAAAGATGGGAAAAATTAGCTTACAGAGTAGACATGGGAGAATTCATGGAAATGATGAGATCCTTGTGGGTGATAAGAAATGCTTCTGTTGGTGCTCAGACGCGTAAAATGGATCAGCCTAACTTGCCCCGTAGAAGACGTTAGACTTCCCCCTGCACTGCAAGCAGCCTGGGGAACTTCTGCAGATGGGGGAGAGCTTCATAGGAAATTCATGCACTACTTCTTTCTTTTCTAGGCTAGTTGAATGAGAGCAGGTATTGATTTTTGTATACGCCCTTTTTCTTCACCTAAGTATAGATCCTTTGAGAACAGACCCTTTGTGTGCAATTTAAATTGCACATGAACTTTATGTCCAGCCTGTGTTTATCTGGGTTTCATTCCACCTGTATAGAATATGCTGAGAACCAAGAAGTAAGTTTCAGAACTTACAAATGAGATTTGCTGAAGTCTGTGTGCTAAGTCTCACGATACTCATGGGTAGTAGCAATTTGTTTGTTTCCATGCCTCCATTAAAGAGCTGGTTTCTCACCAAAATAATTTAAGAGAGGAAAATGACAGTGGCTCTGGGCATCAGCTTTTGCTCTGTGTACCCTCTAGCAAAAGGCCTCTCAGCGTGGTAGGGCGCACTAGTGGGCTACCCAGCCTCCCTGGGCCTCCAAAGTACAGCAGCAGTGTCCATCCCGCTCGGCTATGGGCTGCTGACTCCTCGGTGTCTGCAGACCTGGCAGTGGAGGGATTCTGTGCTCCCCGCTACCTTCCATCACCCTCTCAGGAGGGCGAGACTGCCTTGTGGGGAGGGAGGGAGGTTAGCTAACTCAGGGCCAACTTACTAACTACCCTAGGTTGCCATGTCCACTCCACTTGGGCTACCCTTATCATCACTGTCCCCCCAGGGAGCACTGAGCGCAGACACATTTGCTTTCACATTTCCAAACCATCTGGAAATCTCTTTTCAACCTCTCTACCCCTTCCTGGGTCTTGGCCCCTCAGGACAGCTCGCAGGCCCTGTGTTTGTGTACAGCTCTCTGGCTCACCTTTTCTTCCTTTTCTCCTCTTCTCTCCTTTTCTACACTGGAAAGCTTTTCTCCTTCTCCTGGTGGGAATCCATTCTGTGTCTTTCACGCTCAATGGCTTATAGTGAGATTATGAATTCACCAGCTTCCACTTCTTGGTATTCAGAGGACAGCTTTGGGAATTTAGAAAAAAATGTCTCCCAGCAAAGCCAGGCACTTGCTTATGAAATAGCCTTGGCAAATGGAAACCCTGACTCCTTACCTATTGACTATGAAGAAATGAGCAAGCCTGTTTGGGAAGTAAAAATCTTAGTGTTGTCTCCTTTGTTCTGGTGCCCACCTGACACGATGCTGCTGCCTCCGTGCAGCACAGGAAATTACTAGGAATGAAAGGTACAAATGACAGTATATGAACATCATTGTCTAGCTACAGAATCAAATGTGGGCCAGGAATTCAAGATCCTGGCTCTAATTTCTTTCTTTCTTTCTTTTTCTGTGGCAGAGTCTCACTATGTCACCCTCAGTAGAGTGTCATGGCATCACAGCTCAGCAACCTCAAACTCCTGGGCCCAAGCGATTCTCCTGCCTCAGCCTCCCAAGTAGCTGGGACTATAGGAGCCCACCACAATGCCCGGCCATCTGTCTAATTTCTTTTTTTTTGCAGTTTTTGGCCGGGGCTGGGTTTGAACCCACCACCTCTGGCATATGGGGCTGGCACCCCACTCCTCTGATCCATAGGCACCACCCTGTCTCTAATTTCTTTTTTCTTTTTTTTTGAGACAGAGCCTCAAGCTGTCACCCTGGATAGAGTGCTGTGGCATCACAGCTCACAGCAACCTCCAACTCCTGGGCTCAAGTGAGTCTTCTGCCTCCGCCTCCCAAGTAGCTGGGACTACAGGCGCCCGCCACAACGCCTGGCCATTTTTTGGTTGCAGGCATCATTGTTGTTTGGCGGGCCCGGGCTGGATTCGAACCCGCCAGCTCAGGTGTACATGGCTGGCGCCCTAGCCCGCTGAGCCACAGGCGCCAAACCTCTAATTTCTTAATGTTGAACTTTATCAGTGACAGTATCCTATTGAGTAGTGGGAGTATAGAATGAAGAAGAGAGAGGAATTTTCTTTTCATTATTATATGAGACAATTATAACTTTAAAAAAATAAACTACATGTTTTTGTAGATTCTAAAGTCTTAAGGACCTAAACTCTAGGGATAATGTTTTTCTTGCAACTTTTTTATTTCTCAGGAGAGAAATGGCCAGGGAAATGAAGTGCAAATACTTAGATACTTATGAAGGAAATTGAAGGAGTTATATTGAAAAATCCCTGATAAACTTAGGATCCTATCCTGTTTCAGGTGGTAACAGGACATGAAAGGAACATGTAAAGCCAGGTCGCTGTGATCAGCAGTGACCACACCTTCTCATTCTACCCTAGCTCCCTGACTTTGTTGCCAACCGTTAGTTTGGTATTCAATTTCCTTAATTTTTTCTTTAATTTGAGGGATAGAAAGCACAATCAGTTTCAGCCTCTTTGTTCTCAGATGTGGGTTACTGAAGGTCTGATCATTTAAGCCAAAGATAAATCACTAGCATGTGATTGACATTTGCTCATTTTCTAAAAACAAATGTAAATTCAGAAAAGTATGTTTTTCATGAGGCCAGCTACAGATTAAATGAAGGGCATTAGGGTTCAAACTGACATTTGGGGGGTTTTGTTTTATTTTAGCACACAAAAGGACCTGCCACAATTAGGAAATAATGTGAAACTGAATTTTTTTTTTTTTTTTTACCTTGGGAGTTCCAGATTGATGCATATTGAATAGCTTGACATATGTTGCTTCCAGCAGGACCTACCTAGTGTTTGGGAAACTGACAGAATGATATATTATTTGTGCACAAGTATCAGGATTAAAAAAAATGGCTCACTCTTATGGCAAAGAAGGGAAACTGTTATCTCTTAACTCATCTATTCTGATGAGGTCTTTGTTGACCTGTCCTTCTGTCACTGGGACTGGTATCAGGCAAGAAATGATTAAGAAACACTTAATACTTTTATATATCTGTCACACAGCTTCAAACATAATGTGGGAATGTTTTTCCATATAATGTTTGGTATTTTTAACTTTGAAGCTCCAATTGAAATTGCAATTTCCTGGCATAATATGACTTATTTTTACATTGATTTCCTAGATAAACAAATGCACAAATGACTTTCCTGGTTTCTTTATTTTCAGGAGAACTCACTTGCAAAATGCAAAATTTTTTTAAACCACATCCTCTAATAGGCAAATCTGGATTCATTAAAAAGGCCAACATCTGAACAAATACTTGGTATATTAACAAGACTTTAAACCCAGTGATTAAAAAATTTTCAAAGTCAGGAGCAGTGGCTCATGCCTGTAATCCCAGCACTTTGGGAGGCTGAGATGAGAAGATCCTGTAAGCCTAAAAATTCAAGACTAGCCTGGGCAACAGAGCAAGACCCCATCTCAAAAAAGATTTTTAAAATTTTTTATTAACATTGCATTCAGCTATAAGAGGTAGAGATAGGGATGATAGCAGGAATATGTTTATGTTTATATTTTATAATAAGGTGATAAACTCAGAACTTTTAAGTGTATTATTTTGGGATCTTGATAGCCATGGGTTAGTGTTTTGATCCATTCACTTAGATTTAGAAATAGCTACTTATTCATTCATATCGATTGTGTTTTGACTTTAATAATTCACTAAACCTAAATTCACATTAACCTATGTTTATTATGAATAGTGAAACTTTTAGTAATTTGACAATGCCAGATAAAGTATAACTAACACTTGTCTGTTACCAGAGGCTATAAACCAAGATAATTTTAATTATAGTCATTAATAAAAGGATAAAAAGTCATACCTTATATGTACTTTTCATGCGGATGTAACTTCTTCTAGTCATGCTTAGGAATTTGAGCTCCTGATTCTTGCTATTATTAATGAGATTTTTCTATAAGTTCTCATACACCTGGGGTAGAATACATTCCATCCTCAATTGAATTTTTCATGTTGAGAATATTTTTGGAAGTTTGAGATTATCTTTCAAGAAATAAAATAGCTGAGTTGTTTTAAAAAGTTTTTAAAATCTTACTATCTTTGGGCACTCATTATTTTACTTTGCTTTGGCTGGAAAGTTAAAGGTACCCACAGTTAAACACTCAGGTCATTCACATTGTCAGATTTAATTCATGGATAGATTGAGTCACCTCCATTATTAGTAAGAAAAATAAAAACAAATGCAAAATTATCATTTGAACCAAAGAACTGTAATAGATGGATTGTTCTTAATTAGCATTGTGAAATAAGTGACTGTTTTTGGCTCTGACACCAGACTCTGTTGTCTGTTTTTGAGAATATTTTGGAAAATGTATCGAATTTGTTTGGCAAGTTGCATCGTAGAGGGAAAGGGATAAATATTTATAAAGATTTTAACCCTAGCCAAGCATAGGGATTTTAATTTCCATGAAAAAAACTAAAAGGGATGGGGATAATTTTTCAAAGTTTCTTCTAAGTCCTTTGCAAACAAAGACAATCCAGGTTTTAATTATTGTCAACATCTGGGATCAATAGTTAGCTGCAGTTTACAGTGAGAAGGAAGATGTGGAGAAGCAACTGCTTCATTAGTTTATGAAAGTGAAAGAGGAGCAGAACAGAGGGCGTGATCCCCAGGGGAACTTTGTGCTCTCTAGAAACTCTGAGAAAGGATTTGAAAGTTCATTTATAATTGATAAGTGCTGAGTATGTTCATTTTTATTCTGATTCCCTGATTTGGCTATTATAGTTTCAGAAGTTTTGCCTTAACTTGTCATTATAATTTTTAAGATAAACCAGCAGCATTTTTTTCTCTTAATATCTTTTCATTTTAAAAATAGTCAGTGAGGGGAAGCAGAAATACTTTCATTGAGAATTTATAAAGTAGAAATAATAAGTTTCTATTAATTTCCTGGTTAATGTAAGCTGCATGAATACCAGGGTTACAAGTACCATATGTACAATGATATGAATGTTACAATAAGGCCCTTCTCAACCCAATACTGTGCAGATCTAAAGAATGGCTGGTCTGGGCTCCCACCAGATCCCAGAAGACTTGGGTGTTCACTCCCTCAGCACCCATTGGGCAGGTGTCTGCCCTGGTGATTAGAGTAGGGGTGTGACTGAAAGAGACTGGCGTAGTTAGTGCAACTATGTTCCCATGGGTATGAAGGAAATGATAGAGGAGCAAGGTGTGGTCATAATTATACAATCTGTAGTAGGGGCTAAGGATTATCAATGGATCGTCAAATTGTGGCAAAGTTGGGTGTGGTGGTCTGGTGGTCTTTTCGGGGATCAGGAGACCAGGATGAGAAACATCCCACTGGGAAGAAGTTTACTCATGCCTTTTCTCTTTCTATGTCCATATTTGCTAAGACCTCTCCACCTCTTCCATACCCTTCCACTGTAAATCCCTCTCATCCCCTAATTTTCATTGCATGTGGAATTATTATTTCAGCTTCTTAATCCATTGAGTAGGCTGTTATGAGGTAGCTTGAGAATCTACTCATTGATCCTGTCAGGTCTCCCTGTTTTCTGGTTCTTGTTTCCCAGTACCAAAGAATGGTTACTGGTATTGAGTTGACAGCACATATGTAGATGCAAGAAAGCAGAGTGTTCAAGTTTATTAAAGTATAGAGCATTTCTAAGATGCAATGGATCTACCCCCATAAAGAGAGGAGACCCAGAATTTAATAAATTTTTTCTCCTTTATGCTGATTCCTTAATTCGATGTCAAGTAGGGGGAGGAATATTCATGATTTTCCTTGGAAAAAGGTGGAGAATTCCACTGTAAAGGCAAATCCTCCCCTTTTCTATCCAATTTCCAGGGGGTTGCCATGGTATTTGTGAGCTGTCATGCTGGTGGGTGTGATTTTTAGTGGGGGCTAGGTCACTATTACCTCAACTGTCTGCATGCTCCAACGACCCTCTTTTGTATCTGTGATTATAACTCTACGTGGTGGCCTTTCTACCCCTTTGGAGATCCCCATCATAAACCAAACATCTGGTCAGTCCTTAGGGATCTCTTGGCATATTGTCTGTTCCTTCTTGGAAGCCCGCTTCTTGTCAGTTTGTTTCTCATAGTAGACAAAGCATCTCTTAAGTCATCTATTTCTGGGTGGAAATCCCTAGACAAAGCTCCTTCCTCCTTATCCCTACCTAACAATTTCAAGCAGCCATTTTTATGAAATTTTCAAAATGTAAAATCCTTTGTAAGATACTCAGTATAGTTTGTGGTCAATGTCTTAAGTAAGATTTTAATACTCAGTTCTAGTAAAGTATGTAACAGAATTAATAACTTATGATAGCTGCTGTGAACACAAGTGAGATTCTAGTTAAAAATAAATGTTACTGTACAAAATTTTTAGGAAAGCTAGATTCCTGCCACAAAGTACAACAAATTTATAATTTTACCAAGATTGCCTTTTAAATCACTGAGAATTGTAATGAAGATAGAAAGGTTTAATTCACACCCACAGTTACAGTTAGTGATAGGTCCCATCCAATTTTTCTTGATGTTGGCCAAAACAGTTCAAAAGCTATCTTTCACAAAACACACAGATATAAATTCTTTGGTTATGGAAGTAGTATCTAAAGAGGTTATGCTATAAAATGAAACTTGGGCAAAATGTTAATTTTTTTTCATTTCTGAAATAGGTAAAATGTTTTTCATTTTCTGAAACAGATTTTACATGATATGTTAAGTAGGTCATCTCAAGGATACCTGTGGTAATGATACTAATTTTGTGCTTTATGTTTTTTAATAGTAAAGAAATCAAGACTAAATATTCAGTATGTTGTGTCCACTTCAGAAAGAACCTAGTTTGAGTTTTGATTGTAATTAAAATAATATTAGCTGTGTCTGATTAACCATCTGAGAAAACAATCCTCCTTAGAAATGGCCAAGGTTGCAGGCCACAGTGATCTGTGGATGCTACGGTATGAGGAAAAAAAGTATACCGTATTTGCATAATCTCAAAGTATCCCCCCCCACAAGATACTTGTTAATTATGAAAGGAAAGAAAAGTAACTGTGCAGTGAAGAAACCTGGCAGACACCACTTAACCAAGTGATCAAAGTTACTGTCACCAGTCATGAAACCTGTCACCATCATACGAGTGGGTGGACCTCCTGATGAAACACACATAGCTGGGCACATCAGCACTTGCATGAGGCTCTTGCCAAAAATGCATACTCTACATTTAATTGTGAGGAAACAGACAAACCTAAATTTAGGGATGATCTGCAAAATAAGTGGCCAGTGTTCTTGAACGCAGCCAAGGTCATGAAAGAGTGAGAAGTGGTCCAATATGGGAGGAGACTAACCAAATATAACAACTAACTAAATGTAATGTGGATTCCTGGATTAGCTCCTTCATCAGGAAAAGGATGAGGTTAGTTGGCCAATAGGTGAAATTTGCATGTGATCTGTAAAGTAGTTAATAGTATATGCTATAGTTTGAATACTTTTGTTCCTTCTAACATTCCTGTTGAAACTTAATCCCCTTCAAAAAAAAAAAAAAAAATCAGGTGTTGCTACAGTGATAGTATTAAGAGGTGATTAGGCCCTGGGGGCTGATCCCTTGTTAATGGGATTAAAGCCCTATTGAAAGAGGCCTCCTGCTGTGTTTGAGTAGTTTGCCCTCTCTTGACCTCCCCTTGGTGAACATGAAGCAAGAAGGCCCTTTTTAGATGCTAGCGCCTTGATCTTAGACTTCTTAGCCACTCTGAGAAATAAATTTCTGTTATTCACAAATTACTCAGCCTGTGCATATTCTGTTATAGCAGCACAAAAACAGACTTAGTGTATTGTGTCACATTAACATCCTGGTTTGGTAATTGTGCTCTTAATATATTTATTTAAGCTGTTAACATTTGCTGAAGCTCACCAAAGGTGTATTGGCTGTATTTTTTGTGGCCTTCTTGTAATCCTAAAATTATTTCAAAATTTACAAAAGGACATAGGGCATAATTTTTTCCCACACAACAATGATAGAATTAGAAGTGTGTCAATTTTGTGATTTATAATCACGAGGGACACAAAGCACAGAAGGATGGAAGGGAGAGCTGGACTGGCATCAGAGTCACGGTTAGGGGATGCTTTTTGGTAGGGAGGGCATTACACTTCAAGGTGGAGTGTGTGTGTGGCTGGCTTGCTGTCCCCCAGCCAGGTCACTTTCATGATATTTGCGGAACAATTTGTAGGGCCTCATGCCTCGGTGCTCTGCTCAGTGTAGTATCAGTCCTTGCCCTGAAGATGTGTTTAGTCTTACTGGGATAACAATATTCATACAGATGGTAGAAATTGATAACATTGGAGAATGTATTAAATGCAGATAAAAGAGGTGCAAAATTGAATGCTCAAGTGACAAAAATCCAAGCAGCCCCAAAGAGTAACCTACCTATATAGACTGCACTGTGTTTTGTAAACCAGGAGATACAGGAAATGTGTTCTTAGGACTTCGGAACCTGATGAAGCAGGTGCAAAGAGTTGTCTTCATTATTGTATTTCCAGTGCAGACAGAGTGCTGGCTTATGGAAGGTGACCATTAAATACAGGTTGAATAATTGAGTAAACTGTACACCTTGGTGATTTCATCCCATTATGGCACCTTCTAGGCATCATGCATTGTGCTAGTTGTTGAGAACATAAAGAAGCCCCAAATCTAGAGGAGATGGACATAGTGTCAGGGGACGTAAACGGGTGCAGTGGAGTGGAGGATGGAGGCAAGCCATCCTTGAGGAGGATGTTTGGGTTGTTTGAAAGAATATCTAGTGGCAAAAAGCAGCCAGAAGCCCATATCCTTAATGAGGGAAAAGCATTTGCTTGGGTGAGTTCATTGTGGCTGTTGAATGGAGTTTGTAAAGGATGAGTCTGGAAAAGTATACAGGTGGTAGTGTTAGAAAGAACTTTGGACATTGTTCCTGTATTTCTCCATTGAACAGTTTGCTGACTCTTCATTTCCTTGAGAAATTGTTTATGACTAGTTGTCAATGGTCAAAACCATTAAAATCTAGTGTTTTTTGGCTTGGCGCCCATAGCTTGGCCACTAGGGCGCCAGGCACATAGACAAAGACTGGTTTTGAACCTGGCCCAGGGCCTGCCAAACAACAATGACAAGTGAACAATGACAACTACAACAAAAATATAGCCAGACGTTGTGGCGGTGCCTGTAGTCCCAGCTACTTGGGAGGCTAAGGCAAGAGAATCGCTTAAGCCCAAGAGTTTGAGGTTACCGTGAGCTGTGACACACTCTACCAAGGGCGACATAGTGAGACTCTGTCTCAAAAAAACAAACAAACAAAACAGAAAAACCCCCAAAATCCAGTGTTTGTTAAAAATTAGAGATTGGCTTAGTTGTGAGAGCAGAAGGCAGACCAATGGTATGAGGTTAGAGTTTGATCTCTTCAGATGGGAGTGGTAGGCACATTTGCAGGTAATACTGTATTTTTGTAGGTAATATTATAGCAGACCTCTTGAGAGGTTGACATTGAGAATGGGAGTCAAAATTCAAATTGGGAAAAGAAATGCCTATGAAGGAAAAATCAAAAATGCATATATGGTTGTGTGATGAAGATGAATGACCCGAGATGAAACAGGATTGAATATTATGCTGGAGAGAATGTTGGAAGAGGCTGCAAAAATAAGCTGGGTGCCCTCTATATGGGGCTAACTTGCTGAGCCACTCTGGCATGGGGAGAAGACCGCAGAGGTGTTTTGGCCTCGCCCTAGATATATTGATAGCACTTGGGTTCTATTATGCTATATGTTTCACAACTTTGAATATTTTTTACTTACAGAAATCAGAAAAAAAGGAACAGAAGGATATAACAAGTTACATTTTTCTCTTCCCTTATAGCAAAAATTAAAAAGAACCCAGGAAACTTAATCTGGTATCTCAAAGAATTATGTAGCACAATATTTTAATATCAACCATCACACATTGGGAAAAGGTCATTTTTGTTTATTTGGTTTTACCAATCTGGTGGTAGTTTAATTTATTTGATTAGAAAATGGCATTTTGCTTATTAATAAAAAATATTCACTCAGATTGTGAAGAAAGCAATTATTGTCTGTAACTTCATTCTACTTTGTGATACGATGGCGACATTGTAATTTCTTCCTGCCTGGTGCTATTTATTATCCCTTAGAAAAATGATATTACTGGGGCAGAGAGCATGGTAAGTGCTGAATCTCTTTCCATTCCTATCTCTGTCTAAGAGAAATCCCTCTTTTGGGGAAATCCCTCTTAAATGCTGTTACTTTCCTTACTGGTCTCATTGCCAATCTCAAGCAGGATTTTCTTGCTGTTTTATCAGAAAAAGCAGTAGTTTCAGCTTTTCTTCCACTTGAGCTGCTTAAGCCTGAATCTTTCTAAGTTTAACTTATTATTGATGATTTCCAAAAAGCTGTAATAACAAAACAGAGAAAAGATTTTTGATTTATGAATGGAAGCCTTATTGGCTTTTGAATATTTAGCAAATTAAGATCTTGCCTACAAATTTCTGGTTAACAATTATGATGAAAAAATAATATCCCGTATTACCTTACCTCTGTAAGCTTATAAGTCAAGTTCTCATATGTTTTGTTTCTGTTTGTATGTTCTGACATTTCCGTGAGATAGTCCGGGCAGGTGGTGCCATTGCTAGCTGGCAGATGGAGCATTATGGACCACATGGTTCATAAGAAGCAGCGCTAAATCCCAGGCTTCCATCTCTCTGTTTAATATGGTTTCTCTTTCCAAAGTGCTAGGAGGTGCTTGAGATAATTGTTAAAACTCTCTCTCTTCCAAGATGTTCCTTTTGGCTGGCAGTTGGCCCACTCCATAACTTTTTCTATCATATTAAGCTGTTTTAAAAAGTACTGATAGGTGGTGGATGCAATAATTAGTTTAAAGTTTTATTCATTTATTTATTTATTTGACCTTCACTTCTTCTTGCAGCGACTAAGGAAAGTGCCTTGGCATTTGTGACGTGAAAACCAAGATGAAAGCCGGACCGGGTAGCTCATGCCCATAACACTAGCATTTTGAAAGGCTGAGTCCAGAGAATCACTTGAGACCAGGACTTCATGACCAGCCTGGGCAAGATATCGAGACTCCTATCTTTATAAAAAATAAAAATAAAAAAATTAGCTAGGCATGTTGAGCTGCACCTATAGTTCTAGCTACTTGGAAGGCTAAGGCAGGAGAATGATATAAACCCTGGATTTCAAGGCTGTAGTGAGCTATGAGCTCACTACTGCACTCTACCCTAGGAAGTAGGGCAAGGCATGGTCTCTTTAAACATCAGCAACAAAAGAGAAGAATATGTTTTGGGGGAATAAAACTGGTGCATTTACTGCCACAATAACAATGTTCAAATAAATCTTAATGTGGAATAATTCCCTCTTGATATTGTTAATTCTTCTCCTTTTTGGCCTCTTTTTTCTTCTTTTTCTTATCTCTAAAATAGGTATTGAAATGTCTGCATCATGGAAGTTTAGAACTAACACGAAAGAACTTAGCAAAGCACTCAAGACAAAATACTAATACGATAATGTTATTTTCCTTTTCCCTTAAAAAGAAGACTTGCCCACAAGAAGTACATTCTGAATGGGGAGTACTCGAAAGCTTGTAGGAGGCTGAGACCCCCAGGAAGCAGATCCTGAGATGGAGATAAGCTGGCAGGGTGTTTATCAGGAAGTACTCTTGGGGTTCACCCTTGAGCAAGGGAAAGAAAGCAACAGGCCTTGGCAGAGGAAGAGGCTGACCTGTGCTGCAAGCCAAGTGACTCTTCAGAGCTGTACCAACCTAACATTGCCAGGGGCCAGCCTGCACTGGATGTAAGCCACCCTGGGAAGGGGCCTTGATCTTGAGCAAAACAGCTCTCTCCAGCGGAGGCCATCCCAGAAGGGGGCTGGCAGCTGAGAACTGTTTACCCCAAAGCTCCCAACAACAAGGAGAGTAAGTCATTCATTTCTGGAAAGGATATGAGTGGTGTGTAACTGCAGCCACCACCTTTGGCTTGCCTTGTGACCAATGGGTGTGAGTCAAGCACCATGAAATTCTGCAGTCCTTGGTGGAGCTCTTCTCTTAATAGCTGAAGACAGCAATGTATTCTCAGGCGGCATCTGTAATATGTCAGAAATGTACATGTACATTTTATCCAGCATGCTGCTTTTATTTTTCAAAGGCCAGATGGGAGTTGTGGGACATGTCTCAAAGGCTGACTTGATAACTGTGGCATAAGAATGCAGTCCTGCTTGTTAGTGTGCACACATCTGTGCCCCTGGAGTGTGCCTGCTAGGTGTGTGAGGCCCGTGGGCTCACTCCATTACTGGAATAAAGACGGATCCCAAACTCATGGCAGGTCTGAGGACCAGAAGAGGAGCACAGCGTTTCTTCATTTTTCCTAGTGAGTTTATTTTCACCATGCGGGCAGAGCCCACCTCATGTTCTCCTCCTACATTTCCTTTGATTCCCTTTTTTCAGTGTCTCTGGGCTGCCTGCCCCCACAGGCATGTTGTCACAGGGACAGCCACTTGGGAGTTCTTTGAAGTTGGGAATCATCACCTTGCTCCTAACTTTATCTTGTGGAGGGAGGGGACAGAAGGGATAAAGGAGAAAGACTGCTCCATCCTACACTTCAAAGTGACAGCACCAATGGAAATCTCCAAATGACTTCTGGTCTATCTTCCTTTAAGCTCCATCCCAGACAGTAATACAAAAGAGAATGCCTTGAATAGACTTTCAATTTGATACTTTATCTGTGCCTACGTGGGGGTTTTATACATGTGCAGAAGAGGTGACCCCTTTTTCTCTTCCTTCACAGTTCATCATTTCCTGAAATAAAGTATCTGAAAAGAATTTAGTTCTCTTTGTATTGTTTTTGCTTTCTCTGTTTTCTCCAGATTTTATCCAGATTCTTCAGAAATTCTACCTTTTTCTACCCTTTCCCTTTGTGAGCATCTGAGATGATCCTCATAAAGCTGGTAAATCTTGGCATATATACTGCCTTGACCAACCAGAGTCAAATGTGAAATGAACATGGACATAGGAAAGAGCCAGTTTTAAATGTCATCAGAGGGACATAAAATTCCTTTAGATGCCCACTTGCCAGTGCCTGCTTCATCACTTTGAGCACCAGTGTTCAAGATTTTACAGCTGTCTCGCAGAGAATTTTATATTTAATTTCTGGTACAGTCATAGCTCTTTTCTGCTGTGAAAACAGCAGTTTCTTTTTGGTATTAAATAGAATTCTGGGGCATAACCTCAGAACATGAGAAAAGTAGTTTCATGTTCTGTGTTGTAAGCAGTCAACTCATAAGTGACCTTTTAGACCACAACCTGTTCATGATTTGGAGACCTTCTTACCAGAAAGATGAAGCTAAAATTCTGACATGGAGAGATGAATTTTCCTCTTTTGTGTCACAAGGGGCAAAACATTTTCATTATTTTCTGCCAGCATTATGTTCCATTCATCTTTGATTGTCAGCTTGTAAAGGGCAAGGGCAGTGTTTGCTGGGCTTGAATTGAATTGTGGCAAATGGAATCATGGTAAATATTATTTTGACAATGATGATGAAGAACATGTCATTGTCTGCGATTCAGAGATACATGGTTAACTTATTTTTTTATGATAAATTTTAATAATTTGTGTTGATTTTAAATTTTACAAGTCATGAAACCTTATGATTGAATTTCTGTGTACTAAGTTTAGAAGTTTTAAAATGCACATTTGTTCTTTGCATGAGCAAGTAGCATCATTTAAACTAAGAAATCAGTTCCTTTTTTATTGCTTTTTTTTACCTTCCTCATAGAAAACTAGGAGTTGTATTTAAGAATGTTTCTCACAGCTATTTAATGTTTAATAAGCTGTCAATAGATACTAAACTTATATTTTATAAAGATGACACTTTTAGTGATAATAGGCGTCTGGTTAGGGCATCCATTCCCAAATTATTGGGTTATGAAGTTAATGCTTTTACCTTACATATTTTTAAGGACTTGAATGTAAGCTAGGCTTACATAAATTTTTATTAACTCTGATAAATTTTTACCTAGTAGCAAATGGGCAGGGATGCACACACCACCATACTATAGCACATTCATACGTGCTCTTTAAAACCATACCATTGGCGCCCTTATAACTAAAACAATAGTACTGAACACTTACGGTCCTACCAAGGATTAATTCCCTGTGATCTTTTCTGTAGCTACGAATGTACAATTTATAAAAAACTGTTAAATTTATAAGAAAACAAACAAGAAAAGGAAATCAAGAGATCAAGACAGTGTGTAGTCATGTTTAGTAAACCCCAGTATCATTTGGGGGGAAAATGCCCCTAAAAAAGTTTATAGTGAGCACACTTTCTATGAAGAGATAACTACTTTACAATAACTGGTGACAAAATGAATTTCAACTATAGATGGTTTTATGGAAAAACACTTGGAGAAACTTAAAGGGGTTTAGTTGAAAAGTTGTTTCCAAATGGAATCTAAAAATAGCATATGCTTTAAGTGCATTTGATGGAGATGCAAATTGAAGCTTCATTAATTTGCATGTTTTCTTTGTGTCCTTGCTTTACTAAACTAGTTTTCCTTAGTTAATGATACCTTTCATGTTACCACTGATAAATGTTAGCCAGTAATGTTTTCAAATCTTTTGCTCTTTTACCCAGAACTGCCTTTCTCTTTCTACTTTCTTTTTCATAACCTGTAGCCTAAATATCTTCCCTGAATGAGCATTTATCTGACACAGCAAAGTGGAGTTATTTGTCTAGCTCAAAGATCTCCAGTATGACCTGACATTAAATACTTACTGTTTAGATATTTTTAGTTATGAGAAGTGTCCCTGAGATTTTCTGAATCCATTAAAACCTGGGTACCGTTTCTCAGTGGCTTCATTCATTCACCCATTCCATATATTTGTTCATTCATGTCCTTAGACACTTGTACTGGGTATTAAAAAATGAATGAGAAATAGTTTATCTTCTCAAGTAGAAAGACACAGGTAAACAAAGTGCTGTAGTATTTTGTGGTACCATACTCTATTTGAACAAAGATGAGAGATTAATTCATTCCATATGGACTCAAGGATGGAGAAGGGGAAAAGTAGCATCAGGATATCACCTAACCTTGGAGCTAAGCCCTAAATTAAGGCTGCTGTGTAGTTAGTTCCCACTGTAGGAGAGGTGAGGGAGGCAACCTTCTAGAAAGGGAATAACATATGTGAAAGCACTGAGGTCTACAGGAAAGACCTTGATAAGATGTTGGTATGGCTGAGCCTGGACAGGTAGAAGAGCAGTTGGTGAGAGCCTTATATGAGATCGTGAGAGCAGACGATCTCTTCTGCTTTATGAGACAGCTGCTGCAGGTGGGGACAGATGTTCATTTGATCACAGTCAGTGACTAAACAGACTAGCCTGGTGTGGGGACAGACTCCTTTGATAAGAATTATGCAGTGTCACTGCTGAACTGGCTCTTCTGGACTCAGAATTTCATCTTTCAGTTCACCTTGTTTAGTTCCTTTGTTTTGTGGAGGAGCCTTTTCAACTTCAGGGAGATTAGAGAATTTATTAGCTTACCTTAAATGGTTATTAACTATTGCATAGCTGAAGAGTAAAATCAGAACTCACCCGCACAGGTAGTTGGATAGGGGAGGACATAATGCAAGGCTATGACCCAGCTAAATTCAATTTTAAGCAGCTCCCATGAATTAGGGAGTTTTCACAGATAATATAGTTTGTTTCTTAGAATATTGAGTGACCTCTTAAAATGATGTTCCCCATAATAAATGAACTTGCCTGTTTGAGATCAGAGCATTTAACAGTAATGGCCATGCCCCACCCTCATTCTTTCACCCAGAGATTATTTACTGAGCTCAAAGTGTGTGTCAGCCTCTGTGCTGAATTGGGTAGATAGTTAGGAGCTAAACCCAACACAGTCCTTCCATCCTTGGACCTTAACAGTCTATTGCAGGAACCGCTATTCAAAAACTTGCACAAAAAAGGGTATAATTAAGTGTTATATGGTGCTGTGAGTGCGTGTAAATTGGGTTGAGGTGATGTGCATCAAGGAAGACTTCCCTGAGGAAGTGACCACTCGATCAATATCTGAAGGATAAGTAGCAGTTAACTTGGTAAGGAGGGAAAGGAAGACTGTTCCTTGCAAGTGGCCAGTTATGTGCACAATTTGCTGTAGGAAGGAATATATTGAGGGAGGAATTGATTGAAGGTCATAGTGATGGGAGTACAGAGGTGGGGCTTGGAGGTGCAGGATGAGACCAGACAGAAGGACAGGGCCTTACAGGTTGCGGTTGTGATTATTGGATATTCTCAGAGCTTTGATATGTTTAGGAGGAAGATGACATCATCAAATGTATATCTTGAAAAAATCTTTCTGTTGTGTGAGAAATGGGTTGGAGAGAAACCTGTGCATACACATGTTAGGAGACTCATTATGAAAGAAGACAGTGGGAGTGGATGGACATGCTGACAAAAGGGTGGCTTTGTGAGATATTTGAGAGAAGATCAGTTTTGCACGGTGATGGACTGGCTGTGTGCATGAGGGTTTGCGAGGCTGAGCCCTGGGTAATGTATGGAAGTGAATCTAGTTTGAAGACATCTTATAAGCTCCATGGCAGCACGAAAGAAGAAGAAAATGATTGACATCTCTAAGCTGTTATCCAACACTGTGTGATATATTTTAGTACCTTTTTCTTCTTAAGGAATTAAATATAATAAAAGAAAGATAATTTTCCTGATGTCCTATGAAAATAAACATTAAGTACGCATGTGACAGAATCACATTGTAGACATTAGGTTGAGGACGGGTAACCATGGCGATAGTAAGAACTCCTAGAAGGTGGGCAGTGGCCTTGTTGAGAGGGCCAAAGAAAGCCACCCAGGACTAGCAGAATAAAGTAAGACTTATTTTAGAGTGGGTGATTCAGAGAGAAAGAATAGCTCAGATTCGGTTGCAGGGTGAGGAGAGATAATGAGTTCAGTTGAAGGCACTCTAAGTTTTAGGTGTTTAGACTTCTAAATAGAGATATACAAGTGAGAAGTTTGTGTTAGGAGCAAAGGGCACAGATCAGGACTGAGAGAGAGTTGGAAAGTCACTTATCAACAGGTGATTCTGGAAGACCTCTCTCCAACTAGGGAGAGTGTGTATGGATAGAAGTGGAAAAGTACAGTTTAAACAACCAAGGTGTTTAAGTGACTGAAATATACCAGAGAGTTTACTAGGTTATTTCATAGAGGTGTCTCATATAAGTCTTTCATTACCTTATGCAATATCTTTGTTCTTAACCCCATTTGCCCAATGAGGTAAGGGATATTCTGAGAGGTTGGTTATCTCATCCAAGGTCACACAGGTAACAAGCGGTAAGATCAGGGTTCAAATCTATGGGTCATTCTGCCAAGCTTAATGCCAGCCTTTATACTTCAGCATCTTGAACAAGGAACCCTAGATGACACCAACTCTTGAGAGAAGAGCTGAGGAAGAAGGTCTAGAGAAGAAGATTGGAGGGTGTGAGAGAAACAATAGATGGTTCTGGGCAGTCCCTGTGGCTCAGTGGGTAAGGTGCTGGCCCCATATACCAAGGGTGGTGGGTTTGAACCTGGCCCGGCCAAACTGCAACTAAAAAATAGCCGTGTGTTGTGGCAGGCGCTGTAGTCCCAGCTACTTGGGAGGCTGAGGCAAGAGAATCACCTAAGCCCAGGAGTTGGAGGTTACTGTGAGCTGTGATACTACGGCACTCTACCGAGGGTGATAAAATGAGACTCTGTCTCAAAAAAAAAAAAAAAAAAAAAGGAAGAAGAAAGGAACAGTAGACAGTTGAAGAGAGGACAGATTCCTGAAAGGTGAACTGAATGTAGGCATAGTGCAGGGACTGAAGACTTTAGTAGAGCAGTTTTAGAACCTTGAAGGGTGGATTGTATAGGCTGAGGCAAGAAGGAAGGTGAAGAAATGGAAGTCAGGAGTGGTACTGCTGTGTTCAAGAAGGTAGAGAGGGAAGGAGAGGGCACCCAGCCCCGAGTGTAGGAGAGCACTCC
This sequence comes from Perodicticus potto, assembly GCA_963574655.1. NCBI lineage: Eukaryota > Metazoa > Chordata > Mammalia > Primates > Lorisidae > Perodicticus > Perodicticus potto. Next base: position 8,345 of record CAUYRH010095543.1, on the reverse strand, counting down.
TGAGTGGTGAGAGCTACATGCAGAAGGGTGTTGGGAAGTCTATGCGCTGAGACTTCTGAGAGAACAGTCAGCAGTGCACAGTGTTGAACTAGCTGGGTTGTGAGAATTTAGGTAACTTCTTGAGGGCAGAAAGGCAATTCTGGGTGCAAGTTTGTTTTGAAATCCTTAAAATTGTAATCAAGCTACTGTCTGTTGAGTTATTGATCCCTTATAAGAAGAGGTCTCTGAAAGTTATATAAAATAATCTGTCAAGATGTTTACAGTCATATTTTTCAAGCAAACATCTTCTTGCACATCATGTGGTATTTATGGTTATACTTAGAAAATGGCATCATAAATTAGTGCTTGTCTAAAATGTTCTTATTTCTGTACGTAGTTATTTCCATCCATCTCCTGTACTTTGGATTGTGTTCTGTGTCCTACATTTTGATCTCTACTGTTAATTTTGTTTTGAGATCATAAAAGGGCTTGAGGCATCTCTAAAAGCCCATTACTTACTGGCATGTTTTGATTTTTGATGGTGCACGTGTTCCTCAGGTTTTTAAATTTTTTTATTATTTTTTTCATGTATACATTAATGCATTTATGGGGTACAATGTGCTGATTTTATATACAATTTGGAATGTTTACATTGAACTAGTTAATAAATCCTTCTCCTCATTTACTTAATTATTGTGTTAAGACATTTATACTCTACACTTAATAGATTAGACATGTACCCTTGCTATATGCACCATAGGTGTAATCCCACCATTTACCCTCCCTCCATCAAACCTCCTTCCTCCCCTTCCATCCCCTTCCTCTTCTGTCCTTCATCTTAGGCTAATTGTAAATTGGTTTCATACTAGTACTGAGTACATTGGATGCTTTTTCTTCCATTCTTGAGATACTTTACTAGACCTGCCATTTGATCCTATAATTCCTCGGGCTTTTTAAAACGCATTCCCAACAGCAGCAATAATTTATTTGGGAGATTGGGATTATATCTAAATCTCACTCTCTGAAGTGAGAAAGAGTTAAGATTCATTTCTAAAATGTTGATCTTTTAAAAATTATTTTCTTTTGATGTGAATTGCTAGTTGATTTCAGTATGCATAGTACTTCATAGGAGATGTCTTTTGTGTGTTGAAATGTGTGTTGTTTTTTTTTTTTTTTTGACTCAAGCGTTACTATCCAGTGGGAGAATCACTAAGCTTAATTCTTTCTATAATTCTTGGAGTTGGCTGCAGAAGACTAATCTATGCACACTTTCTCTCTGTAGGTTTGACTTACTAGTCCTGCCCTGCCCTATGAAATTGTTTTATAAACCAATTAATATAAGGCATTAATCTATAATTAATTGTGACCTCCCCGTCCCAGATGGTATGAGGGGCAAGGCACATGGGAATTACCATTGTGGCTCTGTATTTAGTCCTAGGGACGGGTCCAATCATTATCAAATAAAATGTCAGCATTGATTACTACACAAGAAGATTGCTTTTATGCTACATACTGTGCTAGGTAATAGTGAGTAAATAGATGTAGTCCCTTCTCTGGAGAAGCTTAAAAATCTACAGAAAAGAAATCTGCTTCAAATTATATAGCAGAAAAGTAGATCAAGCTTAAAAATGAGGAAGATTCATGTCATTCATGTTCATTTACTACCATGGACCAGGCATCTGGATTGGGGGAGTGAATATAGCGATGAACAAAAGTGACCCAGTCTCTGATGAAGCTGTCAGGCAATACTTTTGTTTACGTGTTACTGGGTGGTAGTCTTTATATTTTCATATTTTTTCAGTAATTCTAGATCTTTGAAATACATATTTTTATATTTTGAAATTTTTAATTATTATGGGTACATATAGTTGGATATCCTTATAGGGTACTATAAAGCATATTTATAGTACTTATTTGACTAAGAAGTTGGTAAAGTATATAAACTTAATGATTTTCTTAAAAAGTATATAAAATTTAACCTATGACAGAGGATTCTAGCTACTAAACTGTACTTCCTATTCACATTCATTTTTGCCAGTCATTAACATTTTTAGTGAGCAATATAACTGGCTGTAATGAATATGATTGTCATCGTGTGTTCTGTGTCTTGTTTTCACAGTTATTGCCAGTTTTCGAGGAACCGTCCCATATGGCCTGTCACTGGAAATAGGAGATACAGTTCAGATCCTGGAGAAGTGTGATGGTGAGTTGCCCAGGGGGTGTTGCTTGAGGTTGTATGAACAACCTCCTCAATGTAGGACTGTTCATGAGGTTTGCAGATTCTGTCCTCATCTCTTTCAGTCCTTGGGACATTTCTCAGAAGTCATAGCAAATCATTTTTGACAAAACGTGTTCCTTGAATATTCAATATATGACTAAGAGAAGAGCATTTTTTGGTTATTCTTAAGTTGATTGCGTTTTTTTCCTAATATTATTTCCTGATAGTTGCTAGGTGCCAATAGATTGTCAATAGAAAGCAACTGAAGCTATTGTATTTGTGAGAATTTATAACTCAGTGCCAAACTAGAAGGCATGGCTCAGAACCCTAAGGGTCCCGTAGATCCTCCCAGGACAGGAAGAAATGGAGGGTCAGAGCAGAAATGACTTCCCAAGTTTGGGTAACCAGATGCGTCTAGTATGGGGCTGGCCCAGGCCAACTCTGCTGTAACCTGTAATCGTCCCCCAAATTTGGAATAAAATTATTCATTGCGTTTGAAATTTTAGTGGAAAATTTTAATATGATCTCATATGATAGTTATTCATTTTGTAGCAGGTAACTCATTAAAGGTACCTGATATGTTCTTAAATGTATCCATTCGTGTTCCATGAAACATTATTAAACTCTAGTTTTTAAAAAGATTTCAGCACTCTTTTTTACTTATTAATAAAATGACATGTTAAAGCCCCATCAATATGTCTAAAAATATCCAGTTTTTTTTTTCTCTTAGAAGGTTATCTTTATTGGGATTTTATAATATGATAACATTTTATTGTATCAAGTTTATTATAGGTTAAATTATGTTCCCCTAAACAGAACTACTACAGTTAATTACAACCTGCATTAGATGGTGGTGAAGTATGAATGTTTATTCTGTCTACTATAATTTATACTTTAAAAAATACTTTTAAAAATACAATAAAATTTCCTGTGTTATTCCTGGATGCATTTTGTCTATTTCTACTTGGTATGTGGATAAATATAAAATTTATTTTGAATTGGGGCATAAAAATGGCCTCCATATCTAATGGATGCTATTTTGTAACCTAAAAATGTTATTGTATGATATAAGTAGACAGAGACTTATTTGTGACATTTTTGCAATTCTCAAAAAGTTTTGATTTCTGTTAGAATCATTACTGATAAATGGATATACCTGTATTTTTTTGATTTGTCTTTATGGGATCCAATAAACCCTGAGATACAGAGATTTTTAATTCATTTTATTCTTTTCAGAGTAAAATGATTTTAAAACTGTTAGGGATATATTTTATAATATATCTTTTCGAGAAAATACAATATGAAGAACAAAAATGTTTATATATAAAGCTCAAATATTTGCTTTTAAAACTCCAAGTAGTAAAAAAATTCAGTTAGAACATTTATTCTGAACGGTTATTCAGAAGAATATAGTAAAATATTTTTACCAATAAACAAAATGGTTTGTACAATTGAAAAAATATAAGCTGAAAATAATACCTTTAAGCAGACTGTGTGTTAATCATAAATATATATATGTACACACACACATGAAGAGTATTTGTTTTAAACTATAAAAAGACATGCTCACCTTTAAGGATGGTGCTATAAAATTGAGTTAGAGTGTCTTGAAGCTTAAGTAGAGTACGTAACCCAATATCTCTGGTGGGTACCTAAAACCGTAGATGGTCCTAAACTCTGTGAACACTAAGCTGGGCACCCAGGGGAGTTTAACAAGCTGGTCAACATACAGAGGTGGTCACCATAAGGAAGTAGGCCAGCTGTACTGACATACATGTGGTGCATGTCCAGTCTATGTAAATTATGTCAACTTAAGGAGATGGCCAGTGTAGGGAGGTACAACTGTGGAGGTTCTACTGTATGTTTTTTCCTATGCGTATGTACCTATCATAAAATTTAATGTGTAAATTAGGCACAATAAGAGATTATAAATAACTATTAATAATGAAATAGAACAATTATAGCCATATTGTGTTCACAGTTTCATGGGTAGAAAGTTTATTCTTACCAAGATCATAGGAACCTCAGCATATGGTTTTTTTCCCCTTTCCTTATTAAGTTGATTATTTTCACCTTTTCACTGAAAGCATTTTATAGCTTCTTTTCAGCTTATCCAAACAGCCAGCATCACTACTCTTGCACTTTAGGGCCATTTTTAAGTAAAATAAGGGTAATTTGAACCCAAGCACCGCAATATTATGACAATTGAATAGCTGAGAGGGCCTCCAAGTGACTCACTGGCAGGTACCGTGGCCAGAGTGGATCAACAGAGGAATGTTGCACAAAGGAATGGTTTCATGTCTCACATGGAAAGGGATAGGGCTAGTGTGAGATTTCACCTCATCACCTAGAATGGTTTGCAATTTAAAATTTATGAATTGTTTATTTCGGGAATTTTCCATTTAATATTTTTATATCCTGGTTGACCATGAGCAAATGAAATCACAGGAACTGAAGGTGAAAATTGGTGGTAGGGGGTGGGGCGAATTCTAAGATATTCTATAGAAGAAAAATTATGAAGAGCTCTTATCAGATATCATACTGCCAGTTATTTCTGATGGTGAATAATGGCTTCACTCTTCATTCATTAGGTAAGAGACAGGTCCTCACCCAAGATGGTGGACTTAAGGATGTGAAGATTCACTACGTGACTGTTGGCAAGGCACTAATATTTGGTAGTAGAGTTTAGGCTTTGTAGTCAGGCAAGCAGAGTTGGGAATGTAGTAAATCATGTGCAAATTCTTGAATTTTCCTGAGATACAGTGTGGCCTTATATAAAATGGGGAGAAATAGTGCTCAGAGGGGTCAAGTAACTTGCCTAAGATTAAATACTTAACAAGTAGCAAAGGCAGAATTTAAATCCAATGTTCTGATTCTAAAGCCTATACTTGTATTATGCATGTTTTCTATTTTTATATACATTTTTCAAAAATTTTTTTCAATATGTTTTTATTAATAAAAGACTGAAATTAGTGGTGTCTCCAGACTAATGCCAATACCCACCGTATTTATACACGAATATTTACATATCAGGTAAAATTCTGTCAGCAAAGAACAGATTGATTTGTTTTCACTTGTTATCTTTAAAATATTACAATGGTTTATTGAAATATGTTTATTTCCCCACAGGCTGGTACAGAGGATTTGCCTTAAAAAACCCAAATATCAAGGTACAAATTCTTATTTCTAATCATAATTATAGAATTTTTAAAAAGATAGTTATTTAAATTATTTCATTATATAATTGAAATTACAGTTGGGACTCAGTTGAAATGCCATATGGTAATACTGATTTTCATAATTTTGGAAATTCCTTTGAACTTGGATTATAGTAAAGAGATGCTACTGAAATAATAATTCTATTTAGCTCTTGAAAATTGTACTGAGAAGACCATAATAAGCTCATTATATATAAACAAAATCTTTTTGAAGTGGTGGTTTCTCAGAGAGCTCAATTAAAATTAATACAGGGGAAATACATATTTCGAAAGAAATATTAAATAGAGGTAGTCAATCTTTAAGTTTTCTGAAGCATCATTTCTAAAGAATTGTGTGGGGAAACAAGTTTATTTTAGTGTCATGTGAAGAATTGCTTTGGTTTGGGGAGCTGAAGCCAAAACCGTGTTATTAAAAACAACCATTTTTTTGTTACCATATCAGACATATGTTAAGATTAATTATCCTTTATATATTTATATAAAACCTCAGGAATCATAGCAGGAAGTAACATTTTGTTTTATCTTTTACCTGTGTAGTTTGTGATTTTGATACTGATTTATACTAATATCTGTGTTTTTCTATCTTATTCTAATCTCCCTAGCTTTTACCCCTAGCTTCTCATATTCTCTAATATTTTCCTCTATGTCATACTCATTTGGGGGTTTAATTCTAGCTTTATCAAGATTGTAGATAAGAAATATATCATTTCTCAGTGTCAAAATACAGAGTAAAAAAATCTAAACTCTTTTGCCTTTTTGCTTAAATATACTGTTTTCTGGATCACTTAACTATTTAATTACTTCATTTCATTTGTTTTAAATCATTCTAAGGAGAAGCCTAAGAGGCAAAAGAATATACAGGTTTAATTTTTTAAAATACCATAACCCTCATTTAACATTGTTTTTAGACATTCATAAGGCATACGCAAATATAGCTTCAATATTTACTCATTACATCTATATTTGGAAAAATACATATTATGATTTCTGTTATTTATGTCATTTCTAGCCTCTAGTCTGACTTTTCTTTATTAATTATAATTACTGTATTTGTTGATCCTACCATAATGAGCTAAATTTACACTTTGAAGGAAAAAGGTGATTTTTTTTGAAATCTATGTACATATTTGCTATTATAGAGTGTACAGAATTTGCTTATTAAATTTTATTGTGTACTTGGATCCACAGTGGTGATATGTATTCAAATGATATTTGTTTTCTTAAATATTTAATTGAGTTTGTCATTTAATTATGCATCAGAAATCTTCAGAGGATGTTGTCATTTAATGGACAGTAAAATTGATGCTCATTTTTGTTGTTTCTTTCAATTTCCAATTTAGAACAAAGGAACAATTTCCTTGCTCTGTCATTTCTGTACAATAAAAGGCTTCAAGCTACCATGGTTTCTTTTGTTTAATTTTTCTTTCATCAGTATGGCCTCGTGGTGGTTAATTGCCGTTGTGCTATCATCAGAGATCTTCTATAACACATAATATGCATAGTGTCTCCAAATTGACAGGTTTTTTTTTTTTTATTTAGTGTATATTTTTAAGTAGAAACATGAGTGTTTGGGGGAGAAGAAAAACAATGTCCACAAAACAAAATTAAATAAAAAAACAAAACTTCCTTTCAAAACTGTAAAATATCTATTTTTAAAACTCTAATTCATTATAATGTGGTTTTTATGTGGAATTCCTGAAGTTTTTATTTTCTGTTTTAGAAGGATTTTGTTTTCTGAGTGAGATTTAATCTTTTCTATTATATTGATTTTTAGAAAATCTCTTAATTTGAAAGCTGGTTAATAGTATAAAATGAAAGGAAATGAATCTAAGCCATAGTGGATTTCAGCATATGGAATGTGGTAGAAAAGTTATTTTTCCTCCTTTAATATTGTCATGGTTGTGTGTACACAAATATCTTGGAAAACCAGCCCTGCCTTAGCAGACAGCTAGCACTATAACTTTCTTGTTTTTTCTTCTAGGGTATATTTCCTTCCAGCTATGTTCACTTGAAAAATGCCTGTGTAAAGAACAAAGGGTAAGAAATGAGTTTTATTAATAGTTGGAGGATTTTCACAGAACCATTGATTATTTTGGAATTTGAAAGGCTTGGTAATTGTCTTGAAAAATGAACTGTAGAAGATCATACATTGTGTTGTTTGATAAAAGTACATTGTGCTAAGGCAGTTGGTAGAGAAAATTAAAGAACCCTGTCTGTAGCATAGCATCTAGGTCACTGGAGGTCTCTCATTGTCCACAAATCATGGAATCTTCCTAACCTTAAGCAGGAATTGGGGTTTTCTTCTTTTGTTTGTTTTGTTTTCTGCTACATAGGGACGTATGGCAGTCAGACCCATTAAATATTGAGTCATAATGTCTCAAAACCCAAGAATTTCCTAGATTTACCACTGATTATAAGAGGTGAAGTCTGCCTTTCTCTAAATGAGCATAATATATTATTGTGTGACCACTTCACAAAGCCATTATTCAACTTCAGAGGATATCATTGTTATGATACTTTGATTGAGTTCATTGATCACCTAGCATTTCTGATATATTTTAAATATTTCTTTAGGCTGTTTCCAAAAGGATTTAAAACAGCTGTCAGGACAACATCATTCAAATAATACATTGCAGGATATAACAATACAACTTGCCTATTTAAATAGTTATCATAAGCAGATCATTTATTTTGAGGAGGTCATGGATTTGGTCACACACATGTGCTGTCAGTGTCATAAGAACTATTCAGGGTCATTTAATGGATTTTCAGGGTTTTTTCCTTTTTTTTTATTAAATCATAATTGTGTACATTAGTGCAATCATGGGGCACAATGTGCTGACTTCATATACAATCTGAAATATTTTCATCAAACTGTTTAACATAGCCTTCGTGGCCTTTTAATCACTATATAAAGACATTTGTAGTCT